>APFE030824001.1:0-12026 GCA_000404065.3 Pinus taeda | reverse complement strand
GTGTATCTTTTCCAGCTTCAACTGTCCATCTTCCAATGCTGACCATATGAAATGGTACTTGAGCTGTATATGTTTAGTCTTGGAATGAAATGCAAAGTTCTTTGCAAGATGTATGGCACTCTGGCTGTCACTGTATAACCTACCCAAATCCCGCTTCTTACCTAATTCATCCAGAAACCTTTGTAACCAAATCATTTCTTTACTAGCCTCTGTAGCAGCAACATACTCTGCTTCCGTTGTTGTGAGTGCAACAACATTGTAGTAGTTTTGAGGCCCAATTGACATTTGTTACACCTACAGTAAACACATACCCTGTGGTGCCCCTCCTGTTATCTCTATCACCTGCCATATCTGCATCAACATATCCTTGTAGAGCAATGTTTGAACCACCAAAGCAGAATGCTTGATTTGTGGTACCTCTCAAATACCTGAGAATCCACTTCACCGCCATCCAATGTTCTTTTCTTGGATTGTTCATGTACTTGCTTACAACTCCCATTTCATGTGCAATATCAGGCCTTTTGCAGACCATTGCATACATTAAGCTTCCAACTGCTGATGCATATGGAACTTTAGACATATGAGACATTTATTCCTGAGTCATGGGACACTCCTCCTTACTTAATTTTAAATGGATAGCCAAAGGTATACTAGCTGCTTTTTCATTCTTCATATTAAACCTTTTCAACACCTTTTCCATGTACTCACTTTGAGACAATGTTAATTTGTGATTCTTCCGGTCTCTAGTTATTCTCATACCAAGGACTTGTTTTGTAGCACCCAAATCCTTCATTGCAAATGAGCACCATTTTTATTTTGAGCACATTTATTTCCTGCATGTTAGAACCTGCAACAAGCATGTCATCTACATACAATAACAATATACTATAGCTTCCATCATTTTTCCTTTTGAGATAAACACAATGATCAGAGTGACATCCAGTATAACCTTGTTCAGACATAAACCTGTCAAATTTTAGATACCATTGCTTTGGAGCCTATTTTAAGCCATATAAGCTCTTCTTCAACCTGTACACTAGTTTCTCCTTCCCTTTTTATCTCATATCCTTATGGCTGTTGTATATATATCTCTTCCTCCAAATCCCCATGGAGAAAGGTTGTCTTTACATCTAACTGCTGAAGATGAAAATCGTCAGCTATTACTAGACTTAAAATAGTTCTGATTGAAGTCATTTTAACAACAGGAGAAAATATCTCATCAAAGTCTATACCCTTTTTTTGTGCAAACCCTTTCACCACAAGTCTAGCTTTATACCCTTTTCTACCTCCATCTTCTTCCTTCAACTTGTAAACCCATTTATTCTACAATGTTGTTTTACCTACAAGCAACCTGACTAAGTCCCAAGTATGGTTATGTGCTAAGGAGTCCATCTCTTCTTTCATGGTTGCTCCCACTTCTTCCTGGTTTCTACCTGCACTGCTTTTTCATAACATTCTGGTTCACCAGAATCAGTCAACAATACATAATATAATGAAGGAGAGTATCATTCGGGGGGTATACTTATCCTGGTAGATCTTCTAACACCACTTTCAGGTCTTTGAGGTGCTTTCTGTTGTTGTGGTTGTTGTTCTAGATGTTGATTATTATGATTTTTAGGCACCATCACTTTTTTTGTGATCTCGTCAAGCACTGTGTATTCTCTGTTTTCTTTTTCCTGTTTCTTTTCCTATAGCCGATCCTTATACAAAACCTTTTCATTGAAGATGACATCTCTGCTCCTAATGATTTTGTGTTTTTCATAATCATAAAAGCAATAACCAAAATCACCATATCCAATAAAGGTACATTCCTTGATTTTTCCTCAAGCTTTGTTCTATTTTCTTTATTAATGTGGACGAAGGCTTCACGACCAAAAGTTTTTAAAAATGAGTAGTTTACCTTTTTACCTGTCCATGCCTCCTCTGGAATACCACCATCCAAGGAACTTGAAGGCCCTCTGTTTATTAGATAAACAACGGTATCTACAACATCTGCCCAAAATTGTAAAGGCAATCATGCATGCAATCTCATGCACCTTGCATGCTCCATGATTGTCATGTTCATCCTTTCTGACACACCATTTTCTTGTGGTGTTCCTAGAACTATCTTCTCTCTGTGAATTCCATTCTCCGAATGGTACATATCAAACTCTTTGTTGCAATATTCACCTCCATTGTTTGATCTGAGACACTTCAACCTTTTTCCTGTCTCATTTTCAACCAAAGCTGTCCATTTCTTGAAAGTATCAAATACATCAGATTTATTTTGAATACAATAAATCCAGGTTTTTCTGATTGCATCATCAATAAAAGTAACATAATAACGAGAGCCATTAAGAGATGATATCTAAGCAAGGCCCCATACATCTGTATGCAAAAGCTCTAATTTTTCACTCTTCTTTTCTTTCCCAACTCTGAGGAATCCGATTCTCTTCTGTTTTCCATAAGCACAATTCTTATAGAATTTTAAATCAACACACTTCAAACCTGGCAAAAATTTCTTGAGTGAAGAATCTACATCCCCTTCTCACTCATGTGCCCAAGCCTATGATGCCACAATGCCATATCTTCTCCTGTAGAGGTTAAAGCATTAACATAATTAGAAATAACATTGCATAAATACAATGTACCAACCTTTTCTCGTTTTTCTATTACCAGGGATCCTTTAGTAACCTTCCAGGTTTTATCTGTAAAAGTAATCACACAACCTTCACCTCCCAACTACCCTGTTGAAATAAGATTTTTCTTCAGATCTGGGACATGCCTTACCTCCTTTAATAGCCATTGATTTCGATTCTTATGTTTTATGAAAATTGTACCCATTCCAATGATTTTACATGGTTCATCATCACCCGATCGAACCTATCCAAAATCTCCTTGAACATAATCAAGAAAATGTTTCCTATCAGGTGTGGCATCGAATGAGGCCCCTGAATCTACCACCCAGGCATCAATAATATTTTCTAAAGAAAGAATCAAAGCATCTTGCAACACATCACCTGTTACATTCACTTCATGATTATTTTCTTCTTGTGCGTCTCCTTCTTTTCCCTTCCTAGACTTGCAGTGTTTCTTCAAGTGTCCTTCCTTCCTGCGTTTCCAACACACTATCCCTGATTTGGACTTGGATCTTCCTTTTCTTGACTTACTTTGATATCCAGGGCTCTTTCCTCTTTCCATTTTTCTTCCCCTAGTCTCTCCAGTCAAAGCATTGCCTGATGTCTCACCAGAGCTTTTTTGTCACATTTCCTCGCTAAGGATTACACCGACAACATCATCAAACTTTAACGTACTAGAGCCAAAGATAGAGTTACTAATGGCCATAACTAAACCATTCCAACTTTCTAGCAATGAGCACAGAAATAACAGAGCCCTAACTTCATCATCAAAAGTACCCCTACAGGTCTTAACTGACTAGTAACTGTATTAAATTCATTTAAATGATCAGCAATATATCCACCTTTTGACATTTTCATATTAAATAAATGCTTCATAAGAAATACCTTATTTGAGGCTGAGGGTTTTTCATATAGTTTGGCCAATGTCGACATTAAAACTTCTATTGTTGTTTCCTTTGAAATATTAAATGCTACCGACACCGCTAGGCACAGCTGTATTGTTCCAAGTGCATTTTTGTCAAGAATATCCCATTTTGTGTCTATCATACTCGTCGGCTTCTTTTCCTTTCCGCTCAATGGTTGGTACAGATCTCTCTGATACAAATAATCTTCCATCTGCATCTTCCACAGCTGGTAGTTTTAGCCGTTAAACTTTTTTACCCTAAACCTACCATCTTCCACCATTGCTCCAACTCGAACCAGAAACCCTTTTCTATCGAGAGTTTATTAGCCAAATAGACCTTCGGCTCTGATACCAGTTGTTAAAAAATTATATATTACAAAGCAATGGAACACATAGAATATTGTATAAATATAAACACATAGAACAAGAGAGACGTGGATATACATGGTTCACCGAGTTTGGTCTACGTCCATGGAGAAATAGCCAATCCTTCCTTTTATATTATCCAGCAAACTGAAGAGATACAACCTATAGCAGATCCATTGTAATTCCCTCTTCGCTCTCAATCTCCTCTCTCTTCCTCACTCAGAATACAGATATACATAGACACAATACAATTCCCTCATATATAGCAAGGGGTTGCCTTCTAGAGCAAAAAACCCCTAAGTTAAACATAACTTCTACAGAGGGGGTTGCATTTCTTCATAAGGGAAGGATTGTGGCCATTGACCAACTCACCTTCTTTTCCTTTGACTCTCATGTTACTGGAAGTGTCTCACTTGTAGGGGAAACTCTACATTCTTACCAGCATGTCAAGATGTGACTACTGAAGGATTCCTTGCTCATAGGAACATTTTTTCTTCCTCCTCCTCCACTTCCCGACATCTCATCATTAGTTTCTTATATCAACATGATATCATCTTATATTATCCTGACCATTCCATGGATTGTACCAAATGAAACTAACATCCATAGTTTTGGCGACCGAATGCCACCTAGCCCCATTGAGCTTGATTACGAAGCCATTTATTCAACTTTTGTGGCTTATACCTTCTCTTCGATCAATTGGGTTGATCGATCACTGGATTATAGCACATCTTCTGATCTGTTCTCTCGTATATTCTCTACTAGTGAGAGCATCATGGAGATCATGATGCCAGACGATGCGTCATGGGACGATCATCACCATCGTTCCTCCTTACTAGATTCCATTGAGGATAATCTCAGTGATGTCTATCTACCCTATATCGTCAAGTCTTTTACAAATTTCATTTATATTCATGAAGTCGATTCCAAAAAGAATCTCTCAAATATCAAAGAGACGATACCTCTTGATATTTTTTATAAACGGGGTATTGTCGAAAATATACACATTGGTGCGTCTTTCTCTCCATCAGAGATTGAGACCTATAAATCCCTATTTCAAGAGTTTCACGATGTCTTTGTCTGGACCTATGAGGAAATGTCAGGTATCAACCCAAACATAGTGGTGCATGAGAATAAAATGTATCCTAATGCTAAACCAATTTGAAAACACCTTCGTCTGATCCATCCAAAAAAGGTTGTCATGATAAAAAGTGAAGTTGAAAAACTTATTCGTGTTGGTTTCATATACCTTGTTCCTTTGAACAATTGGGTGTCAAATATTGTCCCTGTCATGAAAAAATAGGGGACAATCCATGTATGCATCAATTATCGGGATGTAAATTGTGCTTGTCCAAAGGACAATTACCCGACCCCATTCATCGACCATATTTTTTATGACTGTGCCGGCTGCGAAATCTATTCGTTCATGGATGGTTTCTCCGGATATAATCAAATCAACATTATCCCAGCAGATCAACCTAAAACTCCATTTATCTGTCTCTAGGGTACATTTTCCTACTAGAAACTCCCATTTGGTTTAAAGAATGTTGGGGCCACATTTCAATGGGCAATGGATTACACTTTTCACGAAATTAAACACATCATGCAACCTTATTTGGACGATTTCCCTGCTCATTCCAAGTATCGGGTTGATCACCAGATGCATCTAAGGGCCATTTTCTTATGGTGTAGACATTATAATATTTGACTAAATCAGTACAAATGTGTGTTATGCATTACTTATGGTTGACTTCTTGGTTTTTTTATTTCAAAACATGGAATTTGTATCAATCCTCTGAAAGTACAGCCAATCATCAATATGCTTACACCTTCTTCGCTTATTCATCTTCAACGGCTCCAAGGGAAGGCTAACTTCCTGTGAAGGTTCATCCCTAATTACATGGAGTTGACCAAATGATTCACTCACATTCTTAAGCAAGGGGTTCCCTTCCACTGGGGCAACGCTGCTTAAAAGGTGTTTGATGCCCTTAAAGATGTATTGATTCAGGCATCTCTCTTATACCCCCTTGATTACCAATGTGACTATTTTTGCATCTCATTGATGACATTTCTACTATAGATATGGTATTGGTCGAGGAAGACAATGTAGGGACTAAACATACCATATATTATCTGAGACAGAATCTCAATGATACCAAAGTCAGGTATACCCACATAAAAAAGTTAGTTTTGGTAGTTGTTCAATTCATTCTAAGGTTTCACCATTACATCTTGCTCTAGAAAACTACGGTTGTTTCAAATTGCAACCCTATGACATATATTTTTTCACGTCCATTGTTGGGGGGGGGGGGGAATACTCTAAACAGATCATCGTCCTGCAAGAGTTTGAACTAGAATTCATCAAATCCAAGTCAAAGAAATCCCTAGTTTTTGCTAACCTTATGTGTGACCTTCCTCCCCCTGATTCTGAATCAACTTCTGACAATTCCATCCCTGACAAGTCATTGTTTCTGATTTCTTCATCTGACCCATGGTATGGAGACATTTTGATATATCTCCAAACCCAAACTTTCTGGTCTAGTACCTTTCACTATGAGCATTGATGTATTTAATACCAAGCCAATAATTACATCATCATTGGCAACACCCTTTATCGATGCGAAATTGATACGATTGTATGAAGGTTTCTCATGCATGAGGTGGACGATAAATTCCTTAATGAATACCACTCAGGGGCATGTGGTGCTCATTGGTTTGGTTATGCTAACATGTAGAAAATCCTACACATTAGTTACTTTTGGCCTACCATTTTTTGAGATTGTATTCTTGTTGCCGAGAAGTGTCATGCATGCCAAATTTATGATCGTAAAACTCGTGCTCCGCCTGCTCCATTGCATCACATTATCGTCGTTGGACCTCTTGTGAAATGGGGTATCGACTTGATGACATGTATCCATCACTCAGTCAGGGGACATGGTTATATCATTGTCAGAATATATTATTTTACTAAATGGGCCAAGATGATGCCTGCATTTAACAACACGGATGAAACGATTGCATATTTCTTTTTCAATCACATTATTGCATAGTTTGATGTTCCACACGCCATAGTTACAGATCACGAAAAGAATTTCCAAAATCATATGATGTTCGAACAAACTGCTAAGCTGGGACTTTCCCATGAAAGTTTCACTCCCTACTATCCTCAGGCTAATGGACAGGTTGAGGCTATTAATAAAGTTCTCAAAACTATGCTTTAATGTATGGTAGGGGTCCATAAATCAAACTGACATTTTCTTCTTTATGCTTCCTTATGGGTGTACCAAACCTCAGTGAGGACTACTACTAGATTTACACTCTTTCAGTTGGTTTATGGTCTAGAAGCAATCCTTCAAATCGAATGTGAGATTTTGTCACTTAAACTAGTTGTAGAACTTCTTCCTGACACTTATGTAGAAGAGGAACGTCTTTTACATCTAACCCATTTAGATGAGACACGACATGATACCACTATAGCTAATGAACCTCATAAAATACATATCATGGGGCAATGTGACAAAAGTGTGAAGCCACGTGTCTTCTCGGAAGGAGACCTTGTTCTTTTATATGACCAAGAATCTGATAAGTTAGGATTAGGAAAGTTCCAACCTATGTGGTTAGGTCCATATATTTTCAAGCGTGTTCTTGCAAAAGGGGCCTGCGAGTTAGTTGATTTTGATGGAATTCCACTGGCGCAACCTAGAAATGGATTGTACCTAAAGAAATATTAAGGTTGATCTCATGTGTATTAACACTATGTATATATTGTATATAGGTGTGTTGAGTTTGTTTGCAGTGTGTCTCTTCAAAGTTTCCTATGGTTTTTGTTGATCCCTTTTACGTTTGGTTTGTAGATGTCAACATCTCTTAAACCATATTTTGGTTATGTTGATGGTGCTATTCATAGTACTTGGAACCTATTCTCTGCAACATGGGTTATCTTTGCTCCCTATGGTGAGTTAGTGAGTCTACAAGAGATTTGTATTGGTCTCTCTACCAACAACATCGCTTAGTATAACACAGTGGTCGAGCTACTGTATGATGTTATTTCACATGGTATCCATCTTTTAGTCATTAGACTTGACTCAGATCTTGTGGTACTACAACTCACTAATGTTTATTAGGTTAGAAGTCCTACCATCCTTTGCATGTTCTAAAGAGTTTTCCTTCTAGAAAGACATTTTTATTTCATACAATATGAACATATTTCTATAAATTTAAACACATTAACAGATATGCTTGCTAATCATGTTTTAGATAGACATTTGCAACAAACGTAAATAAGTTTCGATACACATCACATCTATTGAAATCATAATAGGAACACAGAAACACTGAATATATATATATATATATATATTATTATATATATATATATATATATTCAGTGTTTCTGTGTTCCTTATTGATTTCAATAGATGTGATGTGTATCGAAACTTATTACGTTTTGCAAATGTCTATCTAAAACATGATTAGCAAGTGTATCTATCATGTGTTTAAATTTTATTATATATATATATAAAGTTTGGTTTTACAAAATTTGTGCCCGAGACACATATGGACACACAACTCATATAAAAAACTACATGCAAATATCTAAGTAGACTAATAAAAATGCTCATGATAACATTCCATTGCACGAGCTATCATGTGTAGTAACCGACCACTAGAGCTAGGCACTCCTATAGTGTGTCGCTAAAGTTGCATTGGAATATGGTTGATCGCGGTCTCATCTATCTCTTGTGTCAACCCCTCCATGTGGTGCTCCACCTTTGTTAGGATCTCTATTGACACCTAATCCTCCGCGACTGGGAGAATTGAATGTGAACAGTCATCAAGAAGATGAACTGAACGATCACATTCATGTATATAATAGATAGTTGCCTAATGGAATAAACGAATCAGTTTTCTGAAGTTACTCCTAGCCTGACATGGTATCAGAGCACAGGTCCCAGGTTCTTTTTTTAACCTTGCTTTGTAACTCCTCTTTCCACTGCCTGCCTTCTGCTCCTATGTCCATCGACTGAAAGAGTAACGTTGCCTGACATTTTTATGAAAACAACTCTGAAGCTGCATACCAAACAACTGAAAGAGTAACGCTGCCTGAAGGAAACGCTGCCTGACAAGAATGCCTGAAGGAGTAACGCTGCCTGAAGGAAATGCAGTCGTTGTTTCTTCTCAGCGGATATGTCACTGTTTTGAAATCGTTGTCTGGTAACACTGTTTTGAAATCTATTGTGCTTGGGATGATATTAAAAAAAAAACGTTGTCTGGTATCCATATTTAAAATACTGTCTGATATTTAAATGAGCTAAACTGTAATATGCCTACGGTCACATCGGAGAAGCGTGTGATTTCTCAGCTATTGTTGTGTTGTTGGTTTATGAAAATTCGCTGATATGGAAGTTGGCTTTGCTGTAAAAGTCTCTGGATAGATGTGATAGCATCCCCCTCCTTCAATATAGACAGACAAGGAGCGGAGACGTATACTGTCAGGGCCCCGGCCAGCGCATATTCCAAGTTACAGTCACATCGTCGCTTCCTATTGGCTGGAATTCCATTGACACTCAGAGTCGGACCTGATATGCACCCAATTTTATCTTGTGTCTAAAGAATATTTCCGTGGAGTTGCAGCCGGTTCCATCTTGTATATCAAGAATATGTGCATGAACTATATTTGCAGAGACATTTGTATTACTATCGTCTCAACTCAACGTTAAAAATACCCTTTGAATGTTAAATGCTCAGTTTGGTAAATGTTAAATGCATAGTTTGAAAAGCTGGTGATTGAAACGTTGTTTGACATGGTGATTGAAACGCTGTTTGACATGGTTTCATTTGTATAGACTTTGAAAACTGTAAAGAGATATATTTAAATGGTGATTGAAAAGCTGGTGATTGAAATGTCGTTTGACATGGTGATTGAAACGTTGTTTGACATGGTTTCATTTGTATATACTTTGAAAACTGTAAAGTGGTACATTTAAATGGTATAGCAGCAGAAGTTTCTCATACTTTTAGATGCCGAGGATAGCAGCAGAAAATTTGACTATATAGAAGCAGAAGTTTTTTTTTCATAAGAGCAATTTTTTTTGCCATCAGAAGTATTAGTCTATTAGCAAAAGTTTTTTTTATATCAGCAGAAGTAATCTTTTAGAGAATGCATTCAATCATCTCTATGATAGGAATAGTTCTCACTGGAAAGGAGAATTATCCTGACTGGTCCCGGATGATACAACACACCCTCATCTTCAATGAGTTGTGGAAAGGAGTGTGTGTCGGAGAAGGAGATAGTGACCTAGAAAAGCCTACATCAGAAAAAGAGCTCGCCATCTGGGAAAACAACAACAGCAAAGCGTATGCATTAATCGCAGCATCTGTAAATAAGGAGGTGAGTCGCCACATTTCATCATATTCAACTGCCTTTGAAGCTTTACAAAAGCGGAAAGAACTCTATGAATCACATTCTGCACTTGAAGTCATCCAACTTATGATTAAACTCTTCACTCTTGAATTGCAAAATAATGATCCTCTTTCCCTTGCATCTGAAATAAAGTCTATAATGCATGATATCAAATCCACTAAAGTTGAGCTGGATATCTCTCTTATTGCTTTTCTCAAAGCAATTTATCCTACATACTCCAATTATCTTGAGTCTTTGCAATCAAATGGAAATCTCAAAGATATAACCTTTGACTCTCTTGTGAAAAAGTTTGCTAAAAGAGAAAAAGCCTTTGGAAAGAAGACAGTCCCTGAATCTTCTGAAGAGACTGTATGCCTGGCTCATAAAGAAAAGTATCCTGCTTAAGATTCTACAAGAAGAAGAGGTGGACGAAGAGGAAGAGGAAGATATTTCAGAGGCAGGAGAGGCAGACATTCTCAAGGAGAAAAGGCAGATTTACATTGTATTCGCTGCAAAAGAAATGGATCACATGATGCCTCTACATGCAAGCTACCATGGGACAAAATTGAGCAGAGAAGAAACCAACAGAAAGGTAAAACTGATGATACAGACAAAGGTAAAGCACTTGAATCCGCCCACTATGTTGAGGCACAATGTAACATTGGAGTAAATGAAGATTTGTTTAACACTTCACTTGCTTCCTGGAAAAATGATTGGCTGCTTGATTCAGGAGCAACTTGTCACATGACTCATAGAAAATATTTTTTGAAGATTTCACTGACAATGTTGATGGAGTAGTTTACTTTGCAGATCAGTCAAAAATCAAGCCATCAGGGCTTGGCACAATCAGGCTTAAACTGCCTGGTCTACCAGACTTTCTTCTTGATCATGTTTTATATCTCCCACAGCTAAAGAGAAACTTGCCGTCCTTGGTCCACATCCGCCAGCAAGGTCACTCCATTCATATGTTTGATGGCAAGCTTGAGGTGAGAAAATCATCTGATCACTCACTTGTCATGAGGGGAATAGAAGAAGAAAGACTTCTCAAACTGCAAGGAAAATCTGCTCATAAACAACATTTCTCATATATTACTCATCATGAAGAAGGTACACTTCCATCAAGTTTATTATGGCATGCTAGATTTGGACATTTAAACTATGACAGTCTCTGCTTATTGAAGAAAAATGGTGTTGTTGGTTTGCCTACAATTCCTAGAAAACTTAAGCAATGTGATGCATGCATTCTAGGAAAGCATAGCAAACAGTCCTTCCATGACTCACATTCAAGAGCACATAGGAAGCTTGAACTTATTCATCAGATTTATGTGGTCCAATGCCTGTTCCTTCTGCAGATGGAAATAAATATATCATGACATTTATTGATGACTACACCAGAATGTGTTGGGTTTATTTATTGAAGAACAAATCTGATGCTTTCCTAACATTCAAGAATTTTCATAAATGGATTGAAAATGATGCACAATCTCATATTGGGTCTATTCGCACTGATAATGGAAAAGAATATACATCAAATGAATTTGAACAATATCTTCGCCAACATGGGATTAAACATCAAACAACTGTGCCTTATAATCCCCAACAGAATGGTGTAGCTGAAAGAATGAATAGAACAATCTTGAATATGGTACGATCCATGCTTTTTTCAAAAATGTAAAGATAATGTTTTGGGCTGATGCTGTTCTATGTGCTGCATATATAAATAATAGATGTCCAT
>APFE030823996.1:124241-139676 GCA_000404065.3 Pinus taeda | reverse complement strand
GTGGTACGGCTAAGGGTACGGTCGACCCTCCTTAGTTAGAGCCCTGAAACATTGGGCCGAGTACTACTGCTAGACCCTTATGTATATTACGATCTGTAGCACCTGACACTTCTCAAGACCCTAGTTCCTTTTCTAATCATCATCTCTTCCAGATCCGCTTGAGCAAAGGAGTGCAGCAGCAGCAGACATCGGTCCCAACCAGCCAGTTCTGATCTATTAGATTCATCAGATCTGTAGAAGCAGTCAGTTCAGCCGTCCAGCGCTCCCCGAGCCGCCATTCAGATCTCTCAGATCTAGAAGACCAGAAGTGTTGTGCAGGGTTCCTATACCAGGGTATAATTGTTGCAGGACTTTTGGCCGCATTGACATTTTGAGGATTTGGCTAATGCAGTATTGATCAAGGAGTAAAACTCCGTAAGTCTGAGATATTCTGGGACACTTATTGGTGATATAGCCCATTAAAATCAGGACGACGAGCTGAGCATGGTGGTACCATTCAATTAATTGGGAAAATTTTTTGGCGGTCCCAATTTTTCATCATGTCGGTGTATGGTAGCAACTAGAGCTCAAGCGATGGCCAATGAAAGGATGGACAAACTGGAAGAAATGGTGAACAAAATCCAAACTCAGCTTGACACACTAAATCTGGATAGCATGAACAACGCGCTTAAAGGAATGAGTCTCCAGCTAGAGGAATTGCAGGGAAAAGGCAAGGAGGATTTTATGTCAAACGGCAAGGAGCAAGCCCACGAGGAGGGGTATAATGGCTATGAAGGCATTTACGGTGAATCTAGCCAGTCACATCTGGCACACCCATACACCACCCAATCAGCGACCTCCTAAGTTGGATATGCATAAATTTGATGGTTCTCACGCAGCAGCATGGCTAGCACAAATGGACCAGTATTTCAAATTGAATCATATCCTAGATGATGGATGCGACTAAGCTTGTGTTGGGGAGCATGTACTTCGACAATGAACGGTGGCAATGGTGGGAATGGCATCAGCGCTCCAATGGCTATTTTAGGACTTGGGCCCAATTTACCAAAGCTCTTAAAGATCGCTTTGAACAAGAAGATTCTTATTTGGGTCTTCTCACTAAGCTCAGATAGACCGGTACAGTAGAGGAATATATTAATGCTTTTGAAAGGTTAGCTTTCCGTACTAAGGGTCTCACAGATGAGTTCTACACAGAATGTTTTATCAGCGGTCTTAAAGAATCCATCAGAGCTCAAGCTCTACTTCACCACCCTCCCACGTGGTCGGAGGCTTGCCAGGTAGCTCGTAAGGTGAAACGTGCATTAGCAGCCCAATACAGTGGCCCAAATTTCCCCGCTAAAGGTCGTCTCCCACAGGCACAGAACACGACTCAAACACTTAAGGTCCAAAAGGTGTCCCCTGCAGAAATGGCCGAAAGAAGGAAGCAAGGACTATGTTACTACTGTGATGAAAAATACTCCCCAGGTCATAAATGTAAGGAGCTCAAATTCTTTCAAATAGATTCCACTGACTACAACTCAACAGAGGAAGATCCTCCACTTGAGGAACATGAGCCGCTAGAGGACGATAATCAATAGGACAATGTCTCTGACGATCCAGTTATTTTGTTGCATGCCTTGGCAGGGATTTCTTCCCCTCAAACGTTCAAAATCAGAGGGTTTATTAAACATCACCCAGTAGTAGTTTTGATTGATAGTGGAAGTACACATAATTTCATCCATCAAAAAGTCGCAAAAACAGTGCATTGCTTTGTACGAGCAGTTTCTAACTTCCAAGTTCAAATTGCAGATGGAGGCACAATGAAATGTGAAGGCCGTTGTGAAAATGTCAAACTTCAAATGGGGATTATCAGTTGAAAACCCACATGTTTGCCATACACATGGGGGGTTGTGACATTGTCCTCGGCGCTGACTGGCTCCGCACTCTTGGGCCAATCACAATGGATTTCCAGGAGTTGTATATGAGTTTTAAGCAGAACAACCACACACATACCCTCCGTGGACTCCAGGCGAGAGCCCCCTCTATCATCAGCTCACATAGGATGGAAAAATTGTTAAAAAAGGGCAATCATGGAGTTGTAGCTCAATTTAATGCCATCCAGGTAGTCGAAACCAAGTCGTCGCTAATTCATCCTGAGATGCAACAGATTTTAAATAACCATCTGTCGGTCTTTAAAAAGCCTCAAGGGCTTCCACCCTCGCGAGGGGAAGATGATCATAGCATCACCTTGGTTCCAGGGGCCCAACCCCCAAATGTGCGCCCATACAGATATCCGTTCACCCAAAAGAATGAAATAGAAATAATCATCAAGGAACTTTTGGAAGCAGGGGTCATTCGTCCCAGCATCAGTCCTTATTCATCCCCAGTGGTCATGGTGCTCAAGAAAGATGGGGAGTGGCGGATGTGCCCTGACTTCAGGGCCCTCAATAAGTTGACAGTCAAAGATAAATTGCCCATCCCGGTGGTTGATGATTTTCTAGATGAACTCAATGGGGATCAATTTTTCACGAAGCTGGATCTTCGCTCAGGCTACCACCAGATTCACATGAAGGAAGTCGACATCCCCAAGACTACTTCCAGAACTCATGAAGGCCACTATGAATTCCTGGTCATGCCATTTGGACTTTGTAATGCCCCCTCTACTTTTCAGAGCCATATGAACCACATTCTCAAACCATATCTCAGGAAATTTGTCCTTGTCTTCTTCGATGACATCCTCATCTATAGTTGCACTTAGGCCGCACATCTTCAGCACGTAGATCTACTCTTGCAACTGCTCCGCAAGCATAAATTATTTTTCAAGATGTCCAAGTGTTCATTTGGCATGGCAGAGGTAGAGTATTTGGTCCACATTGTGGGGTGTGAGGGTGTCAAGGTGGACCCCAAAAAGATCCAAGCAATGCGGGAATGGCCTCAACCTAAGACCTTGAAGAGTTTGCGAGGATTTTTCGGTCTCACAGGCTATTATCGTAAATTTGTCCGCAACTATGGTCGCATAGAAAAACCCCTCACCCAACTCCTAAAGAAAAATTCATTCTTCGGGAATGAGGAAGCCCAACAGGCCTTTACAGCTCTAAAAAATGCCATGAGTTCCACTCCACTTTTAGCACTACCTGACTTCACCAAATCTTTTGTTATTGAATGTGATGCTTCGGGTACAGGTATTGGGGCGATTTTAATGCAGGAAGGGCGACCGTTTGCCTTCACAAGCCAGCAACTCAGTGGGAAGAATCAGGGAAAATCTACATACGGGAAGGAAATGATGGCCATCTTACATGCAGTCGACACCTGGCGACCTTATTTATTGGGGCAACATTTCCAAATCCGCGCAGATTATCACAGTTTTAAATATTTTTTGGAGCAACGCCTATCCTCCCTACAACAAAATAAATGGCTAGCCAAAATGCTGGGATATGATTATGATATCATTTACAAGAAAGGGAAAGACAATAGGGTAGCCGATGCACTATCTCGCCAATTTGAGGAGGAAAGTACCCTGCTAGCTATTTCCCTCCCCATTCCAGAATGGATTGAAGAAGCTCGCAGGGAATGGTTTTCACACCCTGAGCTCTCCCAACTCATTTCTCAATTACAGGCAGATCCACATTCGACCAAGGGCTATTTGTGGCAGGATGATATTCTACGCTACAAGGACAGAGTCGTAATATCACCAACATCCACCTTCAAAAGTCGCATTTTGGCAGAGATGCACTCATCTCCCATTGCAGGACATTCAGGCTTTCAGAAGATGTATGCTCGCACCAGAAGATCATTTTTCTGACAGGCATGAAAAAGGACATCCTTACCTCTGTTACTGAATGCGATGTCTGCCAACGCCACAAAGGGGAAACCGTCAACACACCAGGCACATTACAGCCATTGCCCATTCCGGCATCAATTTGGACGGAAGTTTCTATGGATTTCATTACAGGTCTTCCAAAATCAGGGAACAAGTCAGTCATCATGGTGGTTGTGGACCGATTATCGAAGTATGCTCATTTATGCGCTCTTCCCCACACGTTTACACCAACCTTGGTTTCTCAAACTTTCATGGATCATATCTTCAAATTGCATGGCATACCCATTTCTATTGTGTCTGACCGCGACCCGATCTTCACCAGCAATTTTTGGCAGGAACTCTTTAGAATCCAAGGCAGTCAACTAAAACTCAGTACTTCCTACCATCCGCAAACAGATGGTCAAACTGAAGCCGTCAACAAATGTCTAGAAACCTACCTTAGGTGTTTTACTTCAGAAAAACAACACCTTTCGGTATAGTGGCTACCTCTGGCAGAATGGTGGTATAACACCAACTATCATGCCACCACCAAAATGACTCCCTATGAAGAAGTATATGGTCAACTCCCGCCTTCACCCACTTCATATCTCAAGGGATGCTCAAAAGTCCAAGCAGTGGATCAACTCCTACAATATCGCGCAACTATGCTCGCCCATCTTCGAGAGAATCTTCATCAAGCCCAAAACCGCATGAAGCAATAGGTAGACCAGCATCGCTCAGAGCGCCAATTTCAAGAAGGGGATCAGGTCTTTTTACGACTCCAACCGTATAAGAAAACATCACTCAAAGAAGAGGGATGTCAGAAACTCTCTCCCAAATTCTATGGACCATATCAAGTACTTCAATGCATTGGAGAAGTGGCCTACAAGTTAGCTTTGACACCTACTACAAAAATCCATCCAGTTTTTCATGTCTCATGCCTCAAGAAAGTGATTGGGAACAATTGTAGAATTCAGACTAGTCTCCCGGAATTGGATGAAGAAGGAACCATCTGGCTTCAACCGCAACAGGTCCTCGACACACGAGTCAAGAAACTGTGCAACCGCATGATTAAGGAAGTCCTCGTCAAATGGAAAGACACCTCTCCAAAAGATGCAACTTGGGAGCCAACCACTACTCTGCAGCAGTTTTCGCAGCTTCAGCCTTGAGGACAAAGCTAGTCTTAAGGGGGTGGGCATGTTAGGGTCCCACCCTAACCCCCTTATCTATGTAATGGGACCACGTCATAGTTAAGAGTCAATAAAGCCCATATTAATAATTGTAAGTGGTTAATCCGCAATTAATAAAGGAACCACAGTTAGTTGCAAATGGGCCATAGTATTAGATAGATGGTATTAGTAATAAGCGGTATTGACCCGTGGTATTACTTGTAGGAGTCATATATAAAGGATAGTAACTCCCTGCGAGGAGCATCATATCTTATTTTTGTAATCGAGCTCTGCTCTATTGGAGGTTGCCCCCTCGAAGAGGTAAGTGAACATTTCTCTCTGAATAATAAAGTCATTGCCATTCTGTGTTCTCGATCTCTTTTCTTTGCATATTCTGTATTTGGGTATCTTTTGCAGGTTAAGAAGCATAACACTGCTACTCTATTTCCATCATTCATAATGCCTTCCTTGCAGAAAGCTAATATGCATAAAGAGCCAAATATCCAAGACACGAAGAGGATTTATTTGCTGCTAATTCATCTGGGTATGTTTTGGATCTAGATAAATCAAAAAATCCAGCTGAGTCAATCAGAATATGGATTGGTGCTTTATACCAGATGCAAGTAGTGTCTAAATTGGATAATTTTTCAATATTCTTGTTAGCAGAAAAACGAATGGCAGGTATTGTGTGGGATTGGTGGTTCTCAGCTACAGTTGAAGAAAGACAGAATGTTGCATTAGCAGGTCTAGCTACGTTAGAAGTTTTGTTGCTTACTCAGTTTGTTCCTGAACCTATTGATGAGTTAAAGCAAATAATTACTGATCTAACTAGGATGGAGTTGAAAGATCTAAAAGATCTAGATCAGTTTGGGTCAGAATATATGGCTAAAGTCTTTAAAGCAAAAATGAATAATGACCCTACCCAAAAGATTCCTTTCTTGTCAAAATTACCTGGAAATTTAGGAGACATGATAATGAAAGATATTGAAGTTCAAAATAAAAAGATTGAACAAATCTATTGGATAGATCTCCTATTCAGGTGTCAAGAGAAGGTCAAATATTTATGTTGGCAAAAACAGGTTCATAATGTTTCTCCAAATCTGAATATATGTCGCTCTGTATTACCCTGGACTCCTTTTAGAAAAAGAAAAACCAAGAAATATGGTAAATACAGACCAAAAAGAGTTGCTAATCCAAGAAGACCATTCAGAAAATTGAGATATGTTAAAAAGAGGAAACAGCCAAAAAGAGATAATGCTTGCTTTATCTGTAAGCAAGAATGACATTTTGCTAGAAAATGCCCCAAGAGTTCCTCAAACAAATTGAAAGCCTGTTTTGAGATTGATGAATTTGCAGATAATTGGTCAGTAGTCGACTCAAATGATGAAGTATCTGATGTATATATTTTGACTGATGCTTCATTATCTGACACTGAATCTCTTGATGAAATCAGCCAAAAGATGAATATGTGTTCTTCTGGTTTTGAAAATGAACATAGTGAATGTGAATGGGAAGAAGAACATCATTATAGTGATGAAACTGATACAGATGATTACACAGAAGAATACTCAGATGATTCTTCTACTGAAACTATTTCTATAGCAGACTTAAAGGACTCATGTCCCAGTTTAAATTCCTTGCCTCCACAACCACTTGTGAGTTCTTTGTGTCCATATCCTAAAACAGTCGCGTCGTCATCATCACTTCCTGTAAATAGTACTGCTCTAGATGAAGAAAATGCTTTTCTGAAAAAGATAGTCAAATCTAGTAATTTGTTGTATATTCCAGTTGAAGTTCAAGTCCGTGGTGAATGGATCAGTGTTGATGCTTTTATTGATACTGGTGGTTCTAATAATCTTGCACGCCCATCTCTTTTTAAAGGTTTATGGAAACCTTTGCAACATATTCTTGTTTCAGAAACTATTGGTGGATCAGTTAACCTTACCCACTATGTAGATAATATTTCTTTGAAACTTGGGGGGTTTACTATCAAAATCTATGCTATCCAGCATTATGATGCTTCTGCAAGTCTATTTTTAGGCATGCCATTTATTAATTCAGTACTGCCTGTAACAATAAGTGAAGATAAAATCATCTGCAATGTTAAAAAGAAAGCAGTATCTGTTCCAAGATTAACAATGACAAACTCAGAAGCTAGAAGAGAGCAGAGTCAAAAGAAGGTAGGTTCCAAGAAAGTAAAGAATGAGTCTCATGATTGGAAAGAAGTATTAATGATGTATGAGGCTAAATCACAACCTACTCAAAAAGCCAATAGAGACCCCAATTGGTCCGTTGAACAAACCAGTCTACATGAAGAATTGTTAAAATGTTGTTCAAACAACCCTCAGGCATTTTGGACTACAGAAAGTCCACGACAAGAGATAATAACACTGCATGACAATGGGGTAACCGGTAAATTGATACCATGCACCCCTGCTGAAGAAAGAGAAATGAGAAAGCAGATTCAAGAATTGCTAGATCTTCAGTTGATTGAAAGAAGTGAATCTCATTACTCCTGTTCTGCATTTCTTGTCAGAAATCATTCAGAAATTGTTCGTGGTAAGGATAGAATGGTTATTAATTACAATCCATTAAATGCAATAACCAAAACTTTTAATTATCCTATGCCTAGACAAGAAACTATTATGCAGAAAATTCAAGGAAGCAAAATTTTTAGCAAATTTGATATGAAATCAGGCTATTATCATATTCAGATTGCAGAAGAAGATCGCCACAAGACTGCTTTCACATGTCCTGCAGGTTTCTTCCAGTGGAAAGTTGTTCCTTTCGGATTGAAGAATGCTCCTGCGTTCTTTCAAAGAAGAATGGATCATATCTTCAGTAAATATGATTTCATTGTAGTATATATTGATGATATTCTTGTACATAGCCCAGATTTAGAATCTCATTTAAAACATTTGCAGATATTTCTTGAAGAGGCCAAGGCACATGGTCTTGTTTAATCTGAGAAGAAAATGATACTTTTTCAAGAAAATATTGATTTTCTTGGAATTCATATCAGCAATGGAAAAATTTAGATGCAACCGCATGTTTTAACAAAATTGTCTGAATTCCCTGATAGATTAGCAGATAAACATATGATTCAGAGATTTATAGGGATTTTGAATTATGTATATAAATATATCCCAAATCTCTCAGAAAAAACCTCTCCAATTCGACAGTATATTAATGGTGGCTGGTCAGATGAAGCTACTAAAGCAGTTCAATTACTGAAGAAAGAATGCCAGAATCTGCCTGCATTAAAACCGCCAGGTAATGGATTTCTAATTTTACAGACAGATGCTTCAGATAATTTTTGGTCAGTTGCACTTCTTGAAAGAATAAAAGTCGATGAAGAAATTGAAGAAGTTCTTTGCGCATATGCCTTGGGAGAGTTTCAGAAACATCAAAAAGGTTATTTTCCTGCAAAAAAAGAAACCCTTGCTATTTTTAATGGAATCCAGAAATTTGAAATTTATTTGGCTCCTGCAAAATTCTTAATCCGTACCGATTCCATGAATTTTAAATACTTCCTGAATGCAAAGATTTCAAAACAGTTAGCTCGTGGAAGATTGTTAGCATGGCAAATGTGGTTTCAGATGTATGAGTTTGAAGTCGAATGGATCCCAAGAAATTCTAACTTCTTGGCAGATGCTCTAACAAGAGAAATGAATAAGGCTCATGTACATAAACAAAGTATGTTTGATATTTCAGGTAAATCTGTTTCTGATGATCATTTTGAAACTTTTGTACAGCGTTTCAAAATTTTAGAATTTCTTTTATTAGATGTTGCGGAACAAATAAAGAAGGTGATTGGTCTGAGATTAAGGAGAAAACAATGGATTCAAAAATGCCAGGCCTGGCAGCATAAAAATAATGGTATTTTTCTTAATCTTGATGAAGAATTGGTAAAGGTTTATCCTCTGCCAAACATGAAGGTGAAAGTTTATTTTAAACTTCTTGACAATACATGGGACAATCACTTCACAGATTCCATGATCCAAGTTTTCAGAATTTTGAATTATTATCAAATAATTGGTGGAATAGATTTTTCAGTGGTTGTATATGTCTGTGCAAAAATGCTAGACCTTGAAGAAATTAATATGCATCAAGGAGTTCAAAAAAAATTTAAATCATTAAGGATTCCTGATTTATTTGGGGAACTTGATGCCGCCTTCCTACAGCAGCCTGATGAAAATTTTGTGTCTACAGATTCTTTTCCACAGTTTGAATTGTTTCAGCCTTTTGCAGATTGGGAGATAAAGAATGGTAAATGTCAAAAAAAGGTTTAAATTCGAGCATCACAGTGTATAGTGAGAACTCTTCAGTATCTTAGAACTTTTACAGAACCTTGGGATTATCAGAGTATGGAATTCTACAATCCGATAGAACCTAATCCATTTTCACAAATGTATGGATCGGATAGTATTCTAGAATCCACATTAGCAGAAAATCCAGAACAAATAAAAAATATTTCTATGTGGCTTCAAGAATACTATCCGATCCATACATTTGTGCAAATGGATTAGGTTCTATCGGAGCCTTTACATTAGAAGAATTGTAATCACACAATGTATTTCTATCAAATATCGATATATGGTGGATTAATTATCACGCTTAGAATAGTTAATAACTAAATGTGTTTACATATGTATATCGGTGCAGGACCTTTACAACTATATTTATATACTTTAGCACCTAGTGAGAGAGATTTCCTTTGGTATGGGAAGGCTAAGAAGTAATTGACATCTATATAACAATTCCTTAAAGGTGCAAGGGAGAGAATGAGCTTCCACCTTACTTTATCCTCCAATGGATGATATCTGTCACTAATTGTGGTTAGATAAAAAGCGGAAAATAAATATATGTATGAGTGGTTATACACATGCCTTTGCCTATGATGCATATATATATATATATAATATATATTAATAATATATATAAATATATATATATATATATATATATATATATCATAGGAAAGAAGTGGTAATCCTCTTGAAAGAAAGAAAAGGAATTTTTTTAGGAATATCTAGAAATCCTTGTAGGAGTTGGGTTTCCCTTTAAAGTATTCAAATTAACTTTTTTAGCACGTGATATTGAGACATTTGTGACGTGGGAGAATTCATTTTCTACAACAACACAGGTTTTGTATCACCAAAGAGAGTTGCTTCGTGTGTGAAACAACTACGTACCACTAATGAAGTGACCTTTTGGGCGATACAACAGAAGAATATTCTTGGGATACCCACACTTCAAGTATAAACCCGACCCATTGACAAAGCTAGTCTCCAAGGCTCGATTTAAGTGCATATTTTTCTAAGCACATAGACGAACTCCCTTCTATTTGTAGGGCTTGTGATGGATTTAATTGTTGTATGTTACTCTCTCTATACATTATCACCATACATCGACGGGTATGATTATTTTGAAGAGCCCCATCATCGATCAATTTAGATTGAGATTTCACAGAGTACTCACCAACCCAAATTGGACATCAATAGAATTTGGATTTCCTTTGTGGACATTATCATAATCCCACATGTAAATGCTACTAGTAGAGTTTGGTTTATCTTCAATAATAATTTCTAAACCCGAATGTAGAGTTTATATGGATTGGTTTATGGTTGATAGTTGAGCCATAATTCCCTTCCCTAGTGGTATTGGTCCAAGATATCCCAACTCTCAAAACCTAAGGCAGATGCATTCGAGCTCTATCGTAAATAGTTGTTTTTTAGTGCTACTTTGTTGCATAGAATATTTCCTTGACCACAATAAATTTCCAGCAATCCTACTTTTGCAAATGAAAAAGAGAGGGAAAGGAAAGCCTCATATTGTTGGTAACCTTGTGTTGTTAGCAATATAGATATCTGGTATCATGGAATGGGTGAAATAGAAATATTCCTTTCCAACAAGGAGGGGGGTTAAGATAACAAACTCGGCAATGTAATGGTGATCACTTTCTCGTATCACTCAAGGAATTATTCCGGTAACACATGTAGCCTTTATCATGGGGAAATTAATCTTTAGAGTGGCAATATCTCTCCTTGAGTGTTTCCCAAGAAGTTGACTCTTGGAAACCATGAAGCTCTTTATGTGTTAGTTGGATATGTTGACCACATTCCCGGGAATGGAATTATACATCAAATTCATTACAATATTTTTTGGGAATTTTGTGGGAATTTGCAAGTGATTTAGTAAATGGTTTGAGAAGGAAGTCATAAAACCAAAACCATGGCATTGTTTATAATAAACCTCCAGATCTAGAAAAGGAGGGATTATCAAGGCTGGAAATTCACGTTGTGATATTATTTGTAATATGAAACCCCTTATGGCAGCTCTAGCAAATACTTTTGGAATAGGATAAGACATAGGTTCCAACTTGGAGGTCAAATCAAAGGGAAATTTGGGGGATCAAGAAAAACCAAAGGAGTCCAAGAAAGAATGTGAAAAAGATCATCCAAGTTTGAGTATTGTGAACCCTTTACAGTCCCTCTTCAAGATGGAAGCAAAGGTGGACATCAACCTATATCAAGGTGAGATCTATGCTTTGAAACTAAATCAGTGGTTGCAGCAATTAAAGGTTTACTTGAGTGTTCATCACATAAATAAGGGATAGAAAATTTCATTTGCTCGTTTGAAATTAGAGGTTTATGACCTAACTTGGGGGAAATCCACATGGAAACCCTTAATTTGGAGGAGTATCCTCCAATAAATAAGTGGGAGGATTTTAAAACCCTCATAAAGTCACAATTCTACCCTCTTGGGTACATAGAGGACCAACGGATCTGATGGCATTACTAGAAGTAGAGACAGGGGAAAAATATACAAGAGTACACCACAAAATTCAAGAAGATAGAAATAACGTTGGATATCTCTTCCAAGAGCCAAAATGTACTCCTCGAGAATATTGGGGGCCTACATAGCCATCTATGAAAGCATGTGATGTTGTTCAAACAAAAAATGGTGTACGAGGCTTGTGGAAAACATTGGCCAAATGAAACAGAAATTAAGTGGTTCAAAGTATAAGCAACACCAAGAAGCTTCAAGGAAGCAAAGAAGTAGTCAAAAGTGGAGAACGAAAAGAATGGTAGCCATTGCACACCAATGAAATGATCATGGAAGCCACTATAACCATTGCAACCTTGATGGCCAGACAAAGAACAAGTGATGGAAATTACATTCGTAGTTGAATTCAAAGAACTAGAAGAAGAAAGGGAAGAACAAATTTCTTCAAATATGAAAAGTCAGGTGGAAAGCAACATTAATGTGGATGAAAAGATTGTTTTGCATGTCAATGCAAAAGGAGGTTGTAACATCCCCAACCCCTTGTTGGGAAATGCCACTACAACGACACTTCTTAAAATCGTATAATTTTATTGCAGAAGCGAGAAACCTTAACCCTGACACAGATGCTCTTGTACCTAGCAGTTCCCCATTAGCATGAATGTAGTGTTAAAATTCCATTCATGTAGTATTTGACACATATAAATTACAAATACATAGATGCACAACACAAATACAAAATAATTAAAGCCATTAAGCACCCCTGAAACTAGCTATGAGCTCTCCACATGCCACCTAGACATAAACTGTGTGGTTCAAAAATCTCAACCACGGGTCACCCCCTAGCCAGGGTTGTAACTCCACAAGAAACGGCATAAACTAGATAATCATCCAAATAACATCATCAACCAAGGTACCATCCCCACAACCACTTATCCAACCATAAGCTCATGATTCCCCCAAAACCTGCACCCAAGTGGCACACCCCTTCTCTACACCTCATAGTCCCTAGGCGGTGCCCACCTTCCAAGGTGCCTTATGGCCAACCAGGAACAGTCTTAGCTCTAGGCTCTCAAGGTCTCATGCTACTCTTTGGGTCTCCAGGTACTCTTCCAAGCCATAAAAAAACTTGGCTCCAATTAGTTACAAAAACCAAGCACATGGATCAATAATTGGTCACATGAATTGAAAAAGCTCCTACCCAGTTCTAAAATCCAAGCACAGGGCTCGCTAGTTGGTCACTTAAAACTGAGTTCACCAGAACTCCAGTCATATCCAGATTCCAAGCCCTAGACTCACTGACTAATCCATAACCATGAATCATTATTCAACTGAATGCCATGAATGAATGAATCCCCTCACAAGAAAATATTCACCTTTAAATATGCATAGTCTTTCTCTGTCATGTGGCACCCCGTGAGGCCACTTGAGCCCCATATGTCCTTTCCACCAACACCTATCAAATCTCCCTGTTTCCTTTGCCACCATGGAGTTGAACACAACCAAACTCTTTACCATGGAGTGGACTCCACAGCAAACTTATTTTATTATTAAAATATATGTACAAAAGTTTGCATCATATTTAAAATCTTGGCCCTCTAGCCACATAATCAAAATGGCATATGTACCTGGCAACCTAGGCCAAAAATCTTTAAGAAAAAACACATAGGCATGCAAGCCTGCAAAATAAATATGGCTCACTAGCCTAACAGTCACATACATCCGGCTCACTAGCCTAAATATCTTTATAAATATATTTACCTTACCATAGACAAGTAGGGGTATTACATTCCTCCCCCCCCCCCCCCCCTTTATTTATGCATTGTCCTCAATGCATCATATATACATGTATATACAACATATCATTCAAAAATATTAGGGTATTCCTCCATCATTACATCTTCCTACTCCCATGTAGCCTCATCAGGACCAAACAAGGTCCATTGCACCTTTATCATGTCCATGGCTCAATTTCATAGAGGCTTTGACCATCCCGTCCAAAATTTGGGTCAGTTGGTCCTAGAAATCTCCTTCTAGTTCCACTTGGATCATATGCCAATAAATCACATGATCGGTACTAAGAATATACCTTTTAAGTAAAGACACATTAAATACATCATGAATATGCATTGATGCAGGAAATGCAAGCCTATATGCAACAAAACCGATATTCTCAAGGATCTGAAATGGTCCATAGTAATATGATGCCAATTTGGCACAACTACCTTGTTTCATTGAGCTCTTATGTGCTTTAACTTTTAAGAACACATGATCCCCAATTTTAAATTCTCTGTGAATTTTATGCTTATCCACAGAACTTGTCTACATGTTGTGGGTAGTTTTCAAATTTTGTTTGATTTTCACAGCCTATTCTTCCATATCTCTTAGTAATTCTCGACAAACTATGACTTTGTCTATTGGGTTTCTCCAATTCACAGGAGTATTGCACTTTCCACCATATAATGCTTCAAACAGACTCATCTTTAACAATGTAGATATCCATTATTGTATGCAAACTCTACCAAATGTAGGCATTACTCCCATCTGGATGGTTTATCCATCACATACATTTGTAACATATTCTCAATTACTTGATTAACCTGCTCAGTCTTCCCATGAGATTCTAGGTGATACGCAGTACTAAATTTGAAATTAGTACCTAACCCCTTTGATGTGAAAATTAGATGTGAACTTCATATCTCGATCCGAAATAATTTCCCTAGGCAAACCATGTAGCCTCGTAACTTCTCTCATATAATATTTTATATATCGATTTCACTGGAATGAAATGAGAAGCTTTGATGAGTTTATCAACTACCACCATTAGTGCCCCTTTATTGTTTTAGGAAAATTGGTAATAAAATCAATCAACACCACATCTCACTTCCACTCAGAAATGGGTATGGGTTGTAGCAAGCTTGTTGCGGTGCTTATTCTTAGCCTTAACTCTCTGACACTCTAAACACCCCATCATGTAATTTACCACATCCTTCTTTAATCCAAGCCAAAAATACTACGTTTTGACCACTATAATGGTTTTATGATAACTTGAGTTTCCTACATAAAGTACCTTGTGCATCTCCTTTAGAATCAACTCTTTCACTTCCTGCACATCTAATATAGTTACTGATCAAATGAGAACTTTATCGATTACCCATTTTTTTGAGGTGCCTAAAAATTCATCCGATTTTGAAAAGTGTTGATTCAGAATACGCCTTTTTTTAGCATTTATTTGACACTTTAAATTTTCTTATGTATCAAGTATGAACATTTTTATTTAAATGTTAGTTATTTTCATGTTGATTTTGAAAAGTGTTGATGCAACATCAACCCCTTTTTTTAGACACTAAATTTTCTAAATTAAGTGTAAATACTTTTTTTAAAATGTTGGTGATTTTCATGAGGATTTTGAAAAGCATCAACATTTTTTTAAGGTATATTTTTGACACTTTAAATTTTATGATGCCTTAAGTATGCACAATTTTTTTTAAATGATGATTATTTAACCATTTTTCAATATGTCTTATTCCTCTTCTTGTTTTTCATCCTAAGATGTTTGTTTTTTAAGGGTTTCCAAACATGTGTTTTTTGTTTTTCTTTGCAATATTTTTTTATAATGAATTTCTTTTTTTGCAAAGTTTAAAAAACAATAACATTAATATTTTGAAGTTAAGATTTTCCTTAAATTTATATATCGTTAAT
>APFE030823996.1:62239-123461 GCA_000404065.3 Pinus taeda | reverse complement strand
TTTTTACTTTTCTATGTTTTTAATTTTTAATTTTCCTCATCTTGTCTCATTCATCAGCTACTTTTTCTTCCATGGAGATCTAGTTGTAGTTGTTGGGCTCCTATCTTACATCACATCATAATGAGATTTGACCTTCTTGGAACTTTGTCAATCTTCACATAGCTCTAACATGTCATCAAGCAGTTCACCGAACATCTTATGGAGCCAAATATTTCAAATTTGATCACATACGCCTTCACAAACTCATTATTTTATTATGTTATCTTCATCAAACAATTACCAAAACATAAAACATGAATATCCCAAGAGACAAAGAACAAAAATATGTAGGCTCCAAGACAGGGCAAAACCCCACAAGGGGGAAAATCCAAACAACTCCTCTTCTTATAGAATCAAATCAAAGTGAGAAATCGAAAACCCAAAAACCAAGACCAAGACTCCATACAAGCCCTAATTCATCCCTCCTGCAATCCTTCTTTAACCAATTCAAATCCAACAAAGTCAAAACTAGTCAACAACTTCAAAATTTGTTCAAACTCTGAATCTTTCGGCCCTGCAGTAACCTTGAAATTTCAGCCCTGTAAAAAATCATATATCTCATACGTGTGGAAAAATATAGGCCATAAATCACAAGTTTTTCTCTCCTTTGACCTTCACCCTCTCTCCTTTGACTTTTGCTCTTCTTCCTTATGCTTTTGTTGGTTTTTCTTCTCTCTCGTGCACAGAAATCAAAGTTGTGATGTGATGATCAAATGAGGTCGAGTTGCGCTATATTTATAGCTGTTCCAGGAGGTTGAATAGATGCCTTTCTAGGCTGACTTAGCCTTGTGGTGACAAAATTTGACTTTTTGACTCAAGAAAATGATTTTTCTTTTTCTTACAAATAGTCCAAAGGGGAATGTAACTCATGAAAAAAATTATTTTGACTCAATAAACCCTAGAAGAATGAAAAGCATGCTTGACTAATGAAATAAGAATAATAATTTACTTTTCTTCAATTTTTTACAATAAATACATATTGATAAAAGTACAATGATAATTATGAAGACCGAACCGTGACCAAACCTAGTTACATTTTTCAACAAATATAACTATGACTAGCTCCTGAGTCAATTAAAATAGCAATTGTTTCATTATGTAATTTACCTTTGATTTCAGTCATTTGTGCCTGGTGCTCAGCCTACTTGTTATCCAACGCAACATAGATCCTAGGCATGCTTCTACACACATACCCCACTCTGTTAATTGTTTATATGTTGTGCATAATCTTCAGAACTCCAGCCTTATTAGGAAAGTCCTTAAATTTGTGACATTTCCCTCTTAGCCCCAACATTTGATAGGATGAACTAGGGGTTCCTTGTGTAAGAAGTCATTTCCCCTAGGTTCAGTGAAAATTAGAGTTGGATTTTGTTTAAGTTGTGACCCACTCTTAATGGGTGAGGGTTTAATCCCTTTCTTCCTTTACTCCATAAAAACCCTTTTCGTATTGTCCCCTGCTTTATTTATGATTGATTTATTCTTACTCTACTTGTATAACTACTCAACCTTCCTTGTGGCTCCATCTAGGCTTCCAGGCTTGTCAAATTTAATTGTCTCCATAGAATGAAAGCATCCCACTAACATATCTATGGGTTTTGACTTTCATGTCCTTAATAAAGCCCACATACGTTACAAACTCCATGAATTTCTGACCATATTCCTCCATAGTCAAGTTTCCCAACTTAAGTTTGAAAAACTCTTACATCTTCTTTTCATAGTAGCACTCAGATAAATATTTTCTTTGGAAATACTCCTTAAATTTCCTCCATGTCAACCTTCTCTCATCCAAATTCTTCACTTCTTTATGTTGTTCCCACCATAGATTAGTTTTTCCTTTCAAGTGGTAAATAGTGATTTGGGCTTCCAAATTGGAAGGGTAATTAAACAACTAAAAATGCTTTTATATCTCTAACAGCCAAGCCTCAGCCTCTTCACCTTTTTTATGTTCTATGTTGAATGTGGGAGGTTTAATATATTTCAACTCTCCTGTAGGTTGTCTTTTTTTGACTTGATCTTCCTAAACCTTCTCACTGGTGACATACTAGGGTTGATACCTGACTCCAAGGTAGTGTAATCCCTCTTATGAGACCTTCCTTCTGTGTAAAAATGTTACTGGTTAACACTCTTAACCTGCCTCAAGCTCTCAGAACCCCTTACACCAAACTTGGTCTCATGCTCCTAAGCTTGTCTAGACTCATATTATTGGTCCAAATCCTATTGAATTATGTTCAAAAGTCACAAAATTTGGGTGTTGAGTTGTCACTAGTCTTTCACCATTTTGTCATTATCAGCGTTAAAAATGAGAAACTCCATCTTGAGGCTTCTCATGGTCTCTTCTAGGTATCTATATTCCAAACTTCTCATCCCATGGCCATTTAATTTAGTTCATGCGTTCCCCACATTGATATCCACTACCTTTACCTCTTCTTTTAACCTGTTAGAGCTTGGAATGTCCTCGGCAATTCCAATTCTCATGATGTTTCTTATTTTTATGGCCCTACGAGCTTCCTCAAAAAAAAATCCCTGAAATTCTCACCCAAACCGGAATTTTGTGGCCACTATTATGTTCGGCTCAATTATAAATTTCCATAAACTTCTCACTTTTGAGATTCTAACACTCGGGTAGGAATTTATGTTCTCTGGAAGTTTCAATTGAAACCCTATTTCAACCCCTATATCTTTCTCCTCGATTTTCAGAAATTTGTTGCCTCTAAATATGGTTTATGAACTGTTAGTTGTGTTCATATCGAAATTACCTTTCTTTTGACAATTTACAGGCTAAATTGTGACTCTCAAGCGAAAATACATGGCCCTTTAAAATCTAGCCTTTCTTTCCCAATTTTCAGTGGTTATAGTATTAAATTCTCAAATTAACCCCCAAATTAAGTTAAGGCAACCACTTGCAGTTGGAATACAAAACCCTTCCCTTTCAAGAAAACTTTTGGCACCTTGGATTTTGGCATCAAGTTTGTTGTTACTATATCAACTCTTATTCTTTTGCTTTCTCCTCTCAATTCTCTTACTCTGTATTTTTCCTCTTCAATCTTTTTCTTTTCATGCACCCACTTTTTTCTCATTGGGCAGCAACTAGTGCCCCCTAGAACCTGAACAAAATGCATTAGTTAGTTCCATTCCCATTACATGGGCCCTTCCACATGGAAAGGGTAGCACAGCCTCAGCCCCTGCTAGGCCTGCCCCCTCTCAACCTTGTCACCAAATACCAACACCAAAACTTGTCATATCGATAGTCTTTCATTCAACCGTATGACGTCATAGGTTAATGTCATCTTGATGTCACACACACAAACTAGTTTACAAGCCATCCTATGTGGTCGGCCACCTCAACCCCTTTGTGTACACCTATTCACTTGGCCACATCACCTCATCCTAACGCGTTTGGAAAACGAGCAGCATACCCCTAGAGGAACCCTCCATCCACTCTTGGAAAAAATTTTAATAAAATAATATATATAAATTACCCTCAGAATATCAATGGTCATCATGCAGCGAGGTAAATCTAATGGCAGGGGTTAACTACAGGCACCCCCTTGTGATGTCATCAAGGGGAGAGGGGGAGGCCCACACTCTAAATTCCCCCATAAGGTTCTGACTCTTGATCCAACCGCGAGTAGCCTGTGAGTTGATTTGATGAAAAGTGGGGGGGTCCCCCATGACGTAAGAAAAAAGGGGGGGTCTACACTCTGTAGTTCACTCAAACAATTCCCATCTACAAGCATGTGGCAACACGAAATCCAAAGGAAAATCCATTGATGATTCTTCCTTCTATAGTCCCACATCCACACCTCTCACCTGGTCATCTGATCCTTATGTGAAAGAATTGTTAAATGCAAAACAAAGGTTGGAAGTTTTAGAAGCTAAAGAGTGGGAAAGAGATCATAAAATTCATATAATAATAACTAAGAACAAGGCTTTAGGATAAAGCAATAAAGTTTTGAAAGAACAAGTGGAATTGCTACAGGTAGCTCTCTTGATAGCGAAGACAAAATGGTAATGCATGAAGACGGATGTGCAAAACATAAAGAAATTTGTAGTGGAAAATACAGAGGTGGTGAATGTGAAATCATCCCAGGATAAAGGGAAAATGATTGCCCAAATAGACAACCATGAAGAGAAAGCAAGATAAGAAATGAAAGGAGATTCCACGGAAGTTTCCAAAACTTGGGCTCAAGTTATTAGCAATTTTGGTAATAAGGAAGGAGAAACAAACATTGGGATTGACAACATGCAAGATAGAGAAGGCAAGGAAAGAAAAAATAGAGCAACAAACATAATTATTAAAGGGGGAAATACTATGGGAAAATTGAATGTACTCTTGACCTTGCAAGAGACTTCTTGAAAGACAAGTTTCTATGGCAAGGAAAAATATGCCAAGCATGCAGGGTGGGTAAGTTTAATGGTGAGAGAGCCAGGGCCATAAAAGTCATCATGCCTAGCTTGTGTGATAAATGTATCATTCTAAGCAGGAAGCATCTCTTGAGGGGTTCTCGTTTTTTTCTAGAAGAAGATTTAATTGTAAGACAACAGGAGGAAAGGAGGGAGGAAATGTTAAAGGTTAGGGAAACAAGAGATGAAGGAAGAGAGCATGGATTTATAAAGGTAAAGTTATGATAGCGCGATTTGGACATCCTTCCAAAGTAGAGCAACAAGATGGTAATAAAGAAGAGGCAAAAAACTCTTCAAAAGGAAATCAGGAAGCAAGGTCAGTATGGGAAAGCAGGGAAAAAGACTCAAATGTGAGTCTTGCATGTCAAAATAAATAGCCATCAAGTCATACTCAGGTTTCCTCAAGATTATTTTATTGGAACTACAAAGGTTACCCATGGAGACAAGGACCTGGGTTAGGGCCTATTGTGGAAGATAGAGACATAATTTGCCTCATAGAAACACATGAGCATGAAGGGTGAAAGACATCTTTATTTGAAGGATATTGGGGATACTGGAAGATGGAAGTGTGGAACAAGGCAGCATGGAATGGCAAAGGGAATGGGGGTATCATGATTTTAGTGAGGAAGAAAGAAGGTCATCTCATTTAGTTAGAAAAAGAAGATTCAAATAAACAATTCTTTTGGTTTAAAATATCAGAAAATGGAAACCACATCAGAATTGCAACATGCTATTTTGCGCCGCAAGTTTCAAAAATATACAAAGGTAGAGGGCTTGACCACAAATATCCCTTTGCAGCCTTAAAAGCATATATTTCAACATATTAGCATCTAGGTGAAGTCCTTGTAGTGGGTGATTTCAATGCTAGGACTGCAAGTGAGCAAGATAGCATTCTTTGTTGTAAATAAGATTGCGACCCTATTTGGCTTACAGAAGAGAGTAATCATCAGTAGGAAAGAATTTCAAAGGAAAACGGCTCAAATCTCTTTGGTGAAAAATTGCTTACTCTATGTGGGGCATTTGATTTAGTCATTTGTAATGGCTTGACTAGATGGGAAAAGTCTCTCTTGTGATACTTACAATGAAGCAAGTGTAGTAGATTATGTAATTTTCTCGCATGGTTTGTCTGAGAAAATGGAGGAATTTTTTATTGGAGATCAACTTTGGGACTTAAAATCAGATCACAAGGCAATTTGTTTAAGTTTCCCTTGGACTGGAAATAAGCAATTAGAGTCAAAAATTCAGCATGTCCAACAAAATCTCCCAAAGGGCGGAATTCTTTTGACTCCAAAAAATTGTAATACCTTCAACATGATGCTAGAGAGGCTCTTCAAGAAGGAGAAAATCACAATTCATGGCCTTCATAGTCATGAATTAACACATTTAATTTAATGCGCACTTGCAGAGTGCAAAAGAGCAAAAATTAAGAAGTCTGAAACAAATTGCTTTCTAGTTCATGCTTGGTTTGACGAGGAATGAAAAATGCAAGGAGAATGTAGAAAGAGTCAAACAAGGATAACATAAAGCTCAAAGCTTACAAGTAGTTATTAAGCAAGAAAAAGGTTAATTTCGTGGTTTCAAGGAGGGAAGAACTAATATTCCTTGGGAAAAATAATCCCAAATTATTTTGGAAGGAGCTCCAACCGAGAAAGATACAAACTGGAAATAGTATTACAGCTTCTAAATGGTTTAACTATGCAAGACAACTCTATGAACAGGATCCCAATTTTTACCCTCCCCCCTTGGTCAACATTGATACTGAACTCTTCACGGTGCAAGAGGTAGAGATAGGTATCAAGAAGTTGTGTTGGAAAATAAAAAGACTTAGTTGAACTCCAAGAAGAATATCTAAAGTGGGGCTCAAATATTATTGCACCTCACATTACAAAAATTTTCAACAACATCATACAACAGGGACTCCCCACAAATTGGACAACTAGTCTGCAAATACCTATTTTCAAGAGCAGTGACGTCAATAATCCCTCCAATTATAGGACCATAATGATAAACCCTTTGTTTGCAAAGTTATTTGGAAGCATGCTTGAAAATAAAATTAGCAAGTGGGCAGAAGAAAGAGATAAGAGTGTTAAAGGGAAAGCAGGTTTTAGACCTAAACAATCCACAGTTGGTCATTGTATAACTTTAAGGAACATTACTGAAAAATTAGAAGTCTTTTGTTGCTTTATTGATTTCAAAAAAGTGTTTGACACGATTCCTAGGGATAAGCTTTGGCACAGAATGGAGGAACTTTGGGTTCCTAAACATTTGATAGCAATTGTGCATAGGTTGTATGAAGAGGTGAAAGTCAAAATTACAACTTCAGCAGGCATTTCTGAAAGTTTTAGAAGTGATATTAGGGTCAAACAAGATTTCCCATTGTCTCCTACCCTTTTTGGTTTATATATCTACAAGCTTGAGGAGTGGTTAAATTTGCAAGGGGTTGATGGTATCTATTTGGGAAAGTTTGTTATAAGGCTTATTTTGTATGCAAATGACCTTATTCTGATTGCTAAATCAGCTCTTGGTTTGCAAGAGCACTTACTATCCCTTGAGCATTTTTGTAGAAGTGTGGGGATGCAAGTCAATATCAGCGAAATGAAAGTAGTGGTTTTCTCTAAAAAAAGAAAACATAACCAGCATAAGTTCTACATTGAAGGCAACATTCTGGAAGAAGTTGTGGATTACAAATACCTCGGAATTGACTTCAACAAAAATCTAAGCTGGGATGGTTGTAGAAAGAAAAGAACTTTGGGGGGTGGAAATAATTTTATGCTTTTCAAAATAGGTGTAGAAAGGCAGAGTTATGGGACTGGAAAACCACTCAAACTCATTTTGGGCTTCTAGTGATTCCTGTGATTCTCTATGGTTGTGAACTATGGGCCAGTACTGCATCCGACATGCAGTGGAAACAAATTGAGAAAATTCAGAAGCATTTGATTACAAGAAAATTCAATATTAAAAGTGTAGTTACTTATGCTATCTTGTTAAGTCAAACAAGGGTTGATCCTATTGAAGCAATTGCTATGGTGCGAGTCATAAGGTATTTAAAAAAAAAAATTGAGAAAATGGAAGAGGGTAGATGGCCTAAGGTTGTCTTTAATGACATATTGTGCAACAGAAAAAAGACTTGGATACAACAAATAACAAATAATTTAGTAAATGGGGTATTTGCTTGAACATGTGTCCCATAAACAGCAAAGAGATAAAAGCTTTTGTTATGGGTAAGTTCCACAAGAGTACTTGGGATAAGGAGCTAGGAAGAAAGAAAAAGTACTATATTGAAGTGTTTAATCCCACTCATATTCATCAACCAAAAGCATACATAGAGGCCAATATCTCTCGGAAAGCCAAAATTCTTATTGCTCAGTTAAGGACTAATTCTCATCAACTCCGTTCTGAAACAAAGCGTTGGAAAAGGCCAAAATAAGTGTGGAAGGAAAGATTATGCATTTTTTGTTCTTTCGGAAAAGTGGAAACAGAAAACATTTCATTTTAGGATGTGATGCCTTCAAAGACAACAGGGAAATTTATGCAGATATGTCGATAGCTAGCTCTTGGGATAATCTATTTAGCGAGGGGTTTGTCGAGAAGCTGAGAGCATTTATTGTTAGGCTTCACAGGAAAAGGGTCGAATACATCAAGTATATGAAGAAGAAATATGCCTAATATGCTATCTTTAGCCTCGTGGATGTTAAAAGAATTTATTTCTTTCTTTCTTTCCTTTCTCCCACCCGACGGTAATTTGTTCTGTCATTTAACATGGAAACAATCTTGTCATTTAACATTCCTCCAAATTTATTTTATCGACATGCATTGTTCTGTCTCCCCCGCATCATGGCTCATCACCCTGGCCTCGTGGCTCGACTCTTAGTGTAATCCCATCCTATCTTTGTGGCTTGTGGCCCATGACAGGTTCCACTCCCTAGAACCTTCCAACAAAGATTTGGGTGGTGATTTAAGGGAACAGCCCCACCTTCCTTGGCACAGTTTCCATCTTTTGTCGTGTCTTTCCATATTTTTGCGCCTGATTGTGGGACAAATATTTAAATGCACTCGGCGAGGCAGTCATGCTTTCACCCTAGAACGTTGCCCCGTTTTAATACTCCTTTTTTTATGTTTTATATATATATAATACCTCGGTGCACAAAGATAATGTCTTGCACACAAATTTAACCCTCAAAGGCAAAATTTAACAATTATTTCTCAAAAAAAATCTTCTCTTGTATTAATTTCACCTTTCTAAGCCTCTTTTGGCACCTATGCCCTTTTACTAGGGTGAAATTTTAATCATTCCCACCATTGTGTTTTTCGTCAAATAGTTGGTGGGCAACCTGAAATTTATCAATCTACCTTGAATCTGGCCCAATTAGACCCAATGTTGAACGTTAGGCTATAAAACCACCTTGTAACATCCCCGGCCCCTTGTTGGGTAATGCTACTACAACCACACTGCTTAAAAACATATAATTTTACAGCAAAAATTAGAAACCTTAACCATACCATGGTTTCTACTATAACTGGCAATTCCCAATTAGCATGAATGTAGTGCTAAAATTACATTAATGCAGTATTTAACACATATAAATTACAAATACATAGATGCACATCGAAAATAAGAAACAATTATAATCCTTAAGAATAGAACCCCAGAAATAGGGTTTCAACATAAATTCAACAATCAACCCATCATATAAACATGACAATCTATCTTGCAAAGGAAACCTAACTAGTTGCAAGCTCTCCACGTTCCAACCATCCATAGACCACGTGATTCATAAATATCAACCACGGGTCACCCCCAAGTTGGTGTTGCAACTCCAAAGGCAATGGTATAAACCAAATAATCATACACAAATCATCTTTAGTCAAGGTACCAACCTAGTAGCCTCTACTCCAACCATAGGCTCACGCTTCCGCTGAAACCTACACCCAAGTGGCACACCCCTTCTCTATACCTCATATTCCCTCAATGATGCCCACCTTCCAAGGCACCTTACGGCCAACCAGGAATGGTCCCATCTCTGGGCTTCCAATAATTCATGCTTCTCTTTGGGCTTTCAGGTGGCCTTCTAGGCCATAAACCGACTTGGCTCCCAGTCAGTTATAGAACCCAAGCATAGGTCTCACCAACTAGTCACTTGAACTTGAAAAATTCCCATGCAGTTCTAGAAACCAAGCACAAAGCTCACCAGTTGGTTGCTAAAAACCGAGTTCACCAGAACTCTAGTCATTTCTAGAGTCCAAGCCCAGGACTCATTAACTAATCCATAACCATGAATCATTATCCAACTAGATGCCATGAATGAATGAATGAATCCCCTCTCAAGCAAAACATTCACCTTTAAATATGCATGGCCTTTCTCAACCATGTGGCACCCCCTAAGGCCACCTAATCCCCAGGTGTCCTTTCCACCAACTGTACCTATCACATCACCCCATTTCCGTTTTCCACTGTGGAGTTGTACGCCCCCCATATTCTTTGTCATAGAGTGGGCTCCACAACTAACTTATTTTATTATTAAAATAGTTGTACAAAAGTTTACATTAGATTTACAATCTTGGTCCTTCGGCCACATAGCCAACACAACATATGTACCTACCAAGCTAATCCCAAATCTATAGGCATAAACATGTAAGCATGTAGGCCAGCAAAATAACTCTAGCACACCAGCCTAATAGTCACATACATTCGGCTCACTGACCTAAATATCTTTATACATATATTTACATAATCATAGATGAGTAGGGGTATTACATTCATTCCCACCCCCCTTATTTATGCATTGTCCTAAGTGAATCATATATACATGTATATACAACATATCAGTGAAAAATACTAGGTTATTCCTCCCTCATTACTTCTTCCTACTCCCATGTAGCCTCATCGGGACTGAAAAGGGTCCACTGCACCTTTACCATGCTAATGACTCATTTTCGGAGCGCTTTGACCATCAAGTATCGGTTGGACCTAAAAATTTCCTTTTGGTCCAACCTAGATCATATTCCAATCAATCACATGATCAGTACCAGGAATATACTTTTTAGGAAAAGACACGTGAAATACATCAAGAATATGCATGGATGCAAGCAATGCAAACATGCATGCAATAGAACTGATCTTCTCAAGGATCTCAAATACTCCATAGTAACGTGTTGCTAATTTGGCAAAACTGCCTAGTTTCACTTCACTTTCTGTGCTTTAAATTTTAAGATCTCATGATCTGCAATTTTAAATTCTCTGTGAATTCTATGATTATTAGCATGACTTTTCTTCCTATCTTGGGAGATTTTTAGATTGTCTTATTTTCACAACCCATTCTTCCATATCTTTGAGAAATTCTAAACCAATTATGACTTTGTCTATTGGATTTCTCCAACTCACACAAGTATTGCACTTTCTGCCATATAATGCTTCAAACATACTCCTCTTTAACAATGTATGATATTTGTTATTGTATGAAAACTCTACCAAATTCAGTTAGTCCTTCCATTTGGATGGTCTATCCATCACGTACATTTGCAACATATCCTCAATTACTCGATTAAACTACCTAGCCTTCCCATTGGAATATGGGTGATATGCATTATTAAAATTCAAATTAGTACATAACCACTTAAATAATCCCATCCAAAAATTAGATGTGAATTTCAGATCTCGCTCCAAAATAATTTCCCCAGGCACAACATGTATCCTCGCAATTTCCCCAGCTATGTTAGTTGCTTCATACACCAATTTTACTAGAATTAAATGAGCATCTTTCATGAATTTATCAACTACCACCATTATTTCATCATGCTTTTTTGTCCTAGAAAAATTGGTAATAAAATCAATCGACGCCACATCCCACTTCCACTCCGGAATGGGAATAGGTTGTAGCCAACCTATTGGGTGCTTACGCTCATTCTTAACTCTATGACACTTTAAAAACCTTGCTATGTAATTTTCCACATCCTTCTTTAATCCAAGCCGAAATTACTGCTTTTTTACCGTTGTAATGGTTTTATGATAACTTGGGTATCCTGCATAAGGCACCCTGTGCATCTCCTTTAGATTGAATTCTTTCACTTTCTGCGCATCTGGCACATACATACGCCTTTATAAAGAGGTATTTCATCTTCCTCAGGTTCATAATCTAGGTGTTTTGACTGCTTTACCACCGGTTGCAAACCATAGTCACACCTTTTAGTTTTGCCATCTTTTCATATCAATCATATGAAAAGGGCAGTTGAAATTGTAGAGCATTCAAATATTTAACTCGAGCTATTGTAATAAATGTCATACATTGTCTCTCTTGATCTCCAATATTAATATAGCTTTCTCCAAAGTCAATTGTTGTCACTTATGGAGTGTTAAACCCCAAATAAGTTTTAAAGGTAGTTGTTTTATATTAGCTCATTTGAATGCAAAGTGACTAACAATGTTGAATGATAGAAAATGGAAATAATAAGAATGTAGTCAATTACAAATAGTTGACAGTTTCAAGGAGCAAACATTTCAGGTAAGTGAACATTTTATTTAGGATGAAAATTCAAGTAACCCATATTAACACTCAAATGATAAGTTAATAAGTTCCTCTTAACTTAATATCAATAGGTGATATTAATATAGAGATCTAGAATTTGATATATAATGTAAATATGTCAACATTTTTTAAATGTTGGGAAAATATGTATACAAAAAGGAGAAAAAAAAACAAAATTAAATGTTGGCTTCATTTAATTTATTAATACATTAAACTTCGAAAGGTTTCAAAACCAAATTTTCCAAATTGGGGCGCACTTGTAAAAATAGCCTTGTGAGCTAATTCCTCCATATTTTCCACTTTTAAAGCATCAAGATGGATGAAAAATAATATAATGATATAATTTGGATCATACCTTCCCATTTTGGTATGATTTTGGCCCCCAAAATCTTTACTAAATGAGGTGAGGAAGTTTTTCCTCTACCTTCTCCCTAGAGTACAATTTAGCCTTGCCTAGAAGTTGTCCTTGAACCCAATCTACCAAAAGTTATGTTGACCCTGTCTTGTAGTTCTAAACCTATTTTGCAAGACGGTATCCTCTATCAACTTTGCTTGAGCATTTGGAGCTAATTCCTTTATAGAAGGTAGGACTTTCTCCTCTTACTGATCCAAAATGGAAGGCTCATAGAGTTTTAGATTTTCCACATTCACCACCGAGTGAATACACATGTATGGTGGTAGAATAAGTTTGTAGGTATTATCTCCCACCTTTTTTAGTACCTTAGAAGGACCATATCGCAGGGTCTTCATTTTGTTACCAATACATTGTAGGCTCTCCTTGTTCAATTATAACCATACTTTGTCTCCTACTCTGAATGACCTCTTTGTCCTATGTTGATCATGCCTATCCTTATACTTTTCCTGTGACTTCTTCAATGACTCATGTACTTGTATATGGTTATGTCTGATCTTCTCAACAATTTTTCTACTCTTAAAGCATCCCCTATGATATTTTCTTGCACTTCTCCTTGTTGTTCATGTACTACACCCAAAGGTGAAGGTGGAGAATATCAAACAAGTTTCAAATTGTGACTTACCAGCGGAGGTGTGGACTAATTTGTTATAGGAGTGTTATATATAGACCATATTTTCATCCCAACTCTTTGGATGCTTTTGATTATAACCCCGAAAATATTGTACCAAAGTCTTATTAACTATTGCTTTCCCATCTATATGTTGATGGAATGTTTTAGACCTATACAATTTGGGTCCATCAACTCCCACAATGTAGTCCAAATTGCACTAAGAAATCTAGTATCCATGTTTCAAGCAACGCCCCTTGGCATCCCAAAATGCACCCAGACATGTTCAAAGAATAAGTTTAGTGCTTCTTTTCCCTTAATGTTCTCTTTGAAGGGCATGAGAATGCACATTTTGTTGAACCTACCAACTACCATGAACATGTAGTCATGCCCCTTCCTAGTTTTTAGTGAGCCTCCTAAATTGCATAGAAATTGTTTTCCAAGGATGAGAGGATACAAGGGAGGGTATAGACCCCATCACCTGTTACTAGGCTTGTTGGTACAACAAAGCATGCATCCTCTAATGAACCTAGCAACATCATACATTTTGAACTAGTAGACATACCTCCACAAATTAATAATTGTCTTCCCAGCAACCTTCGAGGTGTGAGCCTCTATAATTAGTTGCAGTTGCTCACCTTTAGGAGCACATAACTTGTTGAACTTAAGAGTAACCCATTCAATAGATGGTATCAATTGTGTTTTCACCATTTTCCACATGACTATGACTATGTAATTGTTGATACATCTCCCTAAAGTCCTCATCCTTTGTACATGCCTCCCCATATGAATCATGGGTGAAAGGCTCCATGTGCATCAAATTTTTTAAAGTTATGATTTTTTTTATGTGGGTGAGCTTGAAATTTTGTTGGCAAACTTTTTTGTGATTCCCTTCTTATACTTGATCACTAAATGGAATTGTTGTAAAAATCACATCCACTTATAGTGTCTGGTCTACTCTAACTTACTCTAAGCCTATAAATATTGTAGTGGTTGGTGATTTGTCTGGATGATTGTCTCATTTCCCATAAAATAGGGTTTCCACTATTTGATAGCTTGTACTATGGCATAGATCTATTTCTCATAGGTATGGTAGTTGAGAACCACCCTTCCTCCTTACATCCAGATCACTCCTATAGCATACCCACTTGCATTTGTCTCCACTTTGAAGGGTTGCTACAAGTTTCATGATGCAAAAATTGGTAGACCAAATTTCTTCAACTCTTAAAAGACCTTGTGTTTACCCTTCCCCCATTGGAAATAATTGCCTCTATGCTATGGTGTGGTGTGGTGTAGCTATTGTTGAAAATGAGGTTGTTAATTTCCTTAGGTACTGTGTTGCCCCAACGAAACTATTAAATTTGAAAACATTTGTAGCCAATGGCCACTTCATGATGGCCTCCATATTTGTAGGATATATCTTGATCTCCCCTACACCAGTTGCATAGCCTAAATACACCAAATACTACAGTGCAAACTCATATTTCTTGAGATTTTCCAATAATTGGTCCTTTTTCAAATTCTCTATCACCAGCATCAAGTGTGAGATGTTTTCTTCCTAGGTAGTGTTCTGAACTAACATTTTATTGAAAGAAATAATAACAAATGAATCTAGATAAGAATAGAGTACATCATTCATTAATCTTGTGAATATAGTTAGTGCATTGATTAGACCAAATGGAATCACTGACAACTTATACAAACCACGCCTGGTTTTGAAGGCAATCTTCTAGATATATTCTTATCTGAATCAAACTCAATGATACCTTGAGTTCAAATCCAGCTTAGTAAAATATTTTGCTTGTTGCAACTAGTCCAACAGATTTGGGCAAGGGGCACATGTTCTTGAGCATAATTTTGTTCAACGACCTGTAATTAATGCACATTTTCCAAGCCCCATCCTTCTTCAACACAATTGTAATGGGTGATCTATATGGTGATATACATGGTCAAATAACATCTCGCTTTTTTACTTCACTTGCTTCCAAAATGGATTGCCTCTATAATCCAATGTTTAGTAATGGAGATTCTGACAACAATTGGATTTCATGCTTCACTTCAAGTTATTAACAGCTTTTATCATCCCAACAAACTAAGGTAACTGAGCAAATTTAAAATTAAAATGACCAGATTAATCATAGTCATTATTAGAATATTTAAAATGATGAGAATAATTAGATGTTCAAGAAATTTTGTGTGATCGTGCACGACTGAAACCATCCTAGCTCCATCTTAACCTCGGATATATCAAGTGCCGAGAGGGATCAAATATCTCGAGGTGCAAAACTTTCCTCAAGTTTTTCACTCAAAAAATAGGTTTACACCTCGAGAGATTTGATCCCTCTTGGTGCTTGATAGATCTGGGGTTAAGATCGATCCATCAAGGTTAAGTTAAGATAGGGGTTAAGATGACATCTTATAGGTTAATATGGATATTCAAAATGAATCCAAAGAAACTAAACATAATTAAGAGGATCCATCGTATCCCCTAATCTTAACTTAAGGTTCGTATAATGTAATCTTAATAATCCCCATATAACTTGGTGCTTATACGATGATTTAATTTAAGAGGTTAAGATCTAGCTTGATGGATCTTGAGTTAAGATCCCTCTCCAATATATATTACTTGTGTAATAAAGCCGACATTTAAAAAGTTGACATACTTACATTATGTCTAACATCTGATGTCTACACATCTTCCTTATATCGAGTTGTAGAGTACCTCTTGGCATAATGAAGTGCCTTCTATAACACTTAGCACCCCAAGTAAAATATATACATATAATTGACACATTTGTCCATGTACAAAATATAATTGCCAAAATGAAGAATTGCGTGTGCTTGTTTGGTCTGGGTACAAAATAGAATTTTCCAAAATAATGAACTGCATGGGCTTGTTTGCCTTTCTATGTATTTTGCTTCATTATTGGATGAATGCTTAGCAATATGAAAGCGAATGTGGCAATAAAATCATGTCGAACATGTACTTCTCTCGATAATAATGGTGTATCCAATATCCCTCCTCATTGAGCCAGTTTAAATGTCATTGCACATATTTTCCCTTGGGATTTATCATTGACATCAACATTAAGCTTGAGATGTGCATTCCTTAGTTATTTGGATGTTGCATGTTCTTTTATTATCTACCTTTATCCCTTAAGAAACCATTGGAAGTATTCTAACCAATTTGATAGTCGCTTGTATCTACTCTATTCCATTCCTATGATTCTTGTAGCCACCTGCACCAGGCTCTCTTAAGTTAAACTTTACCAAACAAAATGAAAAAAACCCTGCTTGGCATTTAAGTTTCCTCCATCACTTGTTCCTCTAAGATCCTACAAAGTTCTCGATGTTACACCCTCAAAATAAATGTCAACAAAATGGTGTGTCACAAAGGATGAAAGAGTGGGGATTGCAATGATCTACAATGTCAAGTGTTCATCCCCATTCTTTATAAAATGAGAGACTTGCTCACTTTATGGGGGAGCCAATTTAGAGTCTCATAGTTCATGCATATTCAAGGATATTTATGTTACTTTATAGGGATGATAAAATCCCTCCAACGAAGAGCATGGCCACTCAACGTTGACTCTTTCTCAAGCTTCCACTACAGGTTTTCTTCTCCTTCATTTTGAGGATCTTACAATGCTTTGGTGACATCCAAACTACTAATAAGTTTAGGATCATTGTTTCATATGCCCACTTATGTGGGCTCTCTTTCTTGGCAATCCTTCGACATCAAACCATCACAATATTCTAAGGACTCCCTTTCGTGTTAACGGAGACAAAGTTGAGACTACACTAAATAGAATTGGAAATATTCTAAGGACTTCTTTAATATGTCACATTCTTCTTCCATAGTACAAGTGCCTTTCTTCCTTGACGACTCATCCAAAGAAGAAATTATCTTCACTACTTGGGTACATTTCAAATAACCTTTGCCTCTATTTCGTAGTTTGATTGTTGAATGGGGAAGCCTCAATAAGGCTTATTTTCAGTTATTCAGCTTTCATATTTATTCTTACTATAACACATTGTTTGAGACATCAAAGGATTAGATTGTAAATTTTAAATATTTTTCTACTCTTTGTAATGTCATTGTAGAGATTCATGTTTGTCTTGATTGCAATGAGATTTAGATTGCTCCTCTATGTACAAGAGTTTGATTATCATCTTCTCTCCAAGGGAACCTAAACCAATGATAATTTCTAGTTAATATATGTGTTATTTAATACCCTTAATCATTCATATGCATTGTATAGCTCTATTACCAAAGCTTTTTCAAATACATTGTAACATTACAATACACAGTCTATTGCTCTGACCTACACACACGCAAATGCAACTAACTTTAGGGATATGCAATAGTGAAAATCTCTAGACTCGCAATCTTATTGCAATAAAATGTAGCTTTGGAATGTAAAGTGCCTCTGAATCGAACATTGTTATTCAAATCTGTTAATTTGGAAGCTCAGTGACAAATTCCAACCATGGGACGAGATTTCTCTTTTCAATAAAAAACCAATTTTGACTATTTAAGTGCTCAATTTGGACATTGAGGGAAAGTGTATTTTTAGAGAAAATCCCACATGTGCACAAAAGGTCAGGTCAGCCCTAATAGGAAATTGGACACCCTTGGAAGCATATAAATACAAGTAACCTCAAGCTCATTTGGATATCACCAAGCATCTTCTTCTTCTCTTCTTCATTGCTTGGTTCGCACAAGTCTGAGGTTGGGTCGTGGAGATCGATTTGTATAAGTTCAAGATTGCAAGGTCTAAAGCTTACACGTGTGTTTAGGGTTTTGGTTTCCAATCATAGGTTTGACATAGGGAAATTTTGATTACAATCGCGGGCACACAAGCTCATATGTGCAGTTTGAAGCTCTCAATTGCACGCTTTACTCTCATTCCATGTGGTTGAGTTCTAGGGTTTCAATTTGACATTTGACTTTAGTTGACTGCATGTTGGACAAGGTGACTCTGATCAATGTTGATGTTGGGAACATATTTTTTAATGTTGTTGGGTTCGTTTTGCTGGATGAGTTTGTATTGGCTCATTGCACTATTTGTTGAACAATTTATGACAATCTAAAAGAAGAAGAATTACAAAGGGTTTTCCCCGTAGTGGGTTTTTCCCTATTCATTGACCGAAAAGCTGGTGTCTCTTGTTGATGTGTTGATTCTCTCCTTTTTCATTGCATTTACTGTTCTATCTTTAATTATTGTTGATGATTGGAAATAATAATTGTCATTGAAAGATTGCTAATTGAAGAACTGAATTGGACTAAAGTAATTGATAAAGCATACAGTAGTGTGAAAATTTAACATAGTATCATAGCTAAGGTGAAGGACAAGCCCAAAAGCACAAGAATTGAAGCAAACATATTTGGAAAGTTGGAGCAAATCTAATCAATTCAAGATTTCTTCCTCTTTCTTCAAAGAAAATGAGAATTTGGGTGACTCATCTAACTTTGTTGCATGCAAAATTAAGTTGGAGGTCATAACTGATAACAATGATGTTTTGGAAATCATTCAAGGAAATGTACCTGAGCCTCTGGATAATGCTTCTACTATTGCCAACAACAAGTACAAGAAAGGTGAGTTAAAAGCAAAGCAAATTATAGTTGATGGTTTACAAGATAATTTACTTGCATATGTTGGAAATTTGAAGAATTCTAAGGACATGTATGATAATCTAGTTGGCTTTTATGAAGTCAACAATTTGAATGAAATACTCTCCTTGAAATATCAACTCAAAGATATGAAGATGAATAAAGGAGAGTTTATGCAAGCCTACATATTGAGGATATCACATCTTAAAGATCAATTGAAGAGGGTTGGGGAAACTGTGCCTGACAAGGAATTGGTGATTGTAACTCTTAGAGGTCTCCCTCCCATTTGGGAAACCTTCATTACTGCTATAAGCAACAACAATAATTTCTCGTCATTTGATGAGATTGTTGGAAATCTCACTCAAGAAGAATCAAGGATGATATCAAGAGGCAGGATACAAAAGCATGAAGAAGGAGAGCCTGTTTCATTCATCACTCAAAACAAGAAAAAGAAAAGAAAGGAGGTCCATCAAATTCAAGGAAGCCTCCTCCTCGAAATTCAAAGAGAAGGAATGATAGAGAATCATCACACGTTGAATGTTACAATTGTCACAAGAAAGGTCATTATGCTCAAGATTGCCTCGAAAAGAATAATGGTCCATGCTACAACACTAGAAGCAACAATAGCAGGTTTAATGATTGAAGAAGAAGAGATGACCAAAGGAATTATTGTAATGGAAGAGATCAAACAATAAGAATAGATCCTCCAAGTGATCATGAAGAAGATCATCATCCTCAAAAGAAGTCAAGATATTCCAAGTATGAAAGTAATGTTGCCAATCAATCTAAATATATTCTTATTTGTGCTCTCACTAACTCCTCTCCTCCGGATTTGTGGGATAGTTTGTTGGTTGATAGTGGGGTCAATCATCATTTCTCTGGGTATAAGGAAGTTCTCTCTAAATTGGTAGAAAGGGAGTCAAAGTTGAAAAATATTCTTGGAGACAACTCCATTCATCCTGTTAAAAGTTTTGGGTCTGTCAATTTTCATTTGGATTCTAGGGAATCTTCTTTGCTCCTTGATGTGATGTATATGTCGGGGTTGAAGAAGAATTTGGTATCAATAGCTGCTTTGGAAGACAAAGGGATGAGGGTTGTCTTCATTAAGGGAAAGGTTCTTACTTGGCATGTTTGATCCTTTATGAGAGATGCATTCACATTGGGATCGAGATTCGAAGGACTTTATAGAGTCGCTGGAAGACCTCTTCTAGCATTGGCACTGAAGATTGACCCACCTACATTATGATTCTCTTCCGAAATTGAAGAAATAAGTCTCTACAATTCTCAATGTTCAAGACCAACATGGAGTATGTACAGGTTGTGCCAGTGAAAGAAGATAAGGGGACCATTTCCCTCGAGAAAGAATAAGAAAAACAACATCCTCCAACTCATTCATTCTGACATATATGGACCAATGCCCATACATTCTATTGGTGGCCATCTCTACTACATCACCTTCATTGATGACTTCTCAAGGAGGACGTGGTTATATTACTTGAAGTACAAGGATGAAGCATTTGAAATGTTGAAGGAGTTCAAAGCTTTGGTCGAAATCCAAATAGGGAAGAAAATTAAGATCTTCAGGTCCGACAATGATGGAGAGTACATCTTGAATGAGTTCATTGATTTTTGTAAGAAGGAAGGTATCAAGAAAGAGAAAATTGTGCCTTACAATCCCGAACAAAATGGAGTGGCTGAAAGAAAGAACAGGTCTATTTTAGAAGTCGCTCGTGCCATGCTCCATGATCAAAAGTTGTCGAAGTTCCTTTGGGGAGAAGCAACGAATGTTTTCGTATATGTTCAAAATAGGGTGCCTCATCAAGCATTGGACAACAAGAATCTCGAAGGAGTATTCACAAGTGTCAAGCTCGATGATTTTTATCTCTGTATCTTTGGCTACCCTGTATATTTCCATGTGCCAAAGGATAAAAGAAACAAGTTGGAAGCCACGGGAAGGTATGTTTGTTGGATATTGTGAAGATTCTTAAGCATTTAGAATATATATTCCTAGTCTAAGGAAGGTTGAAATTAGCATGGATGTAACATTTGACGAAGATGTTACCCTTGAGAAAGCAAAGGCCTTCCTACGCCTCCTCCTGAGAAGAAGAACGATGATATGGATATTTTAGATGGTCCTTCTGTGTCTAAATTTGAGAGAGACATTGTTGATGATCCCATGGAGCCCATGGACCCCTGGTACCTGCATGGCTTCATGACACATTATAGGATGACAAGAGATGCATTCCCATTAGAAGATCATTTAGATAAAGCAAGAAGCCATGCAGGTACTAGGGATATGTTGCAGTGATGAGCACTATGATTCAAGCCGAACCTCCCACCTTTGAAGAAGTCGTGAAAGAACAAGTTTGGAAGGATGCTATGGCCAAAGAATATGGATCAATTATGAAAAATGGCATATGGGATGTTGTTCCGAGACCAAAGGGGAAATATGTGGTGACTTCAAAATGGTTATTCAAGATCAAACATGGAATCGATGGAAGCATTGAGAAATATAAGGCAAGGTTCGTGGCCCGAGGATTCTCCCAAAAAGAGGGAGAAGATTATGACAACATATTTGCACTTGTGGCTTGATATACAACCATTTGTTCGATAGTTGCTCTTGCTGCAAGTCAAGGATGGACGTGAAGACAGCATTCCTTTATGGCATGTTACAGGAAGAAGTCTATGTTGAGTATCCACAAGGATTTGAAGTACATGATCGAAAGTCACGTGTTTGCAATTTGAATAATGCATTGTATGGTTTGAAGTAATCCCTCGAGGCATGGTAGGCCCGCAGATAGTTAATTGGTGAAGTTGGGATTCACAAGAAGTAATGTCAATCCCAACCTCTACTGCAAGGTAGTCCAAGGTATGTCATTGATTTTGGTTTTATATGTTGACGATCTATTCTTGACCGTTAGTGAGCCCCTAATGATCGAATGTAAGAGCGAATTAGCCTCTGAATTCGAGATGAAGGACTTTGGACTCATGCACTACTTTCTAGGCCTCGAGGTGTGGCAAAGGCCCAGTGAGATTTTCCTTTCACAAGGAAAATATGTTGTGAAGTTGTTGGAGAGATTTGGAATGACAAAATGCAAGTCCCTGCCCACACTGATGGAAATGAATTTCAAAAAGTTATGTGGAGAAGTTTCAGGACCCGATTTGGCGAATCCATGAGTATAGATAGTTGATTGGGGCTCTAATGTTCTTAGTGAACACCCCTTCAGACATATGCTATGCAGTGAACACATTGAGTAAATTCATGACCGAGCCTTTCCATGCACATTGGATTGTTTCCAAACACATTTTGAGATATTTGCATGGAACGATTTCCCTTGGTTTGAGATATTCTATCGAAGATGTTCAGCGTCGTGGATATACCGATGTTGACTGGGAAAGAAATGTTGTCGACAGGGAGAGTATGTTTGGATGTTGGTTTAGCCATGGATTTGCCATGATATCTTGGATGAGTAGTAAGAGGAAGTCCGTAGCACTAAGTACCGTCAAGGCAAAGTACATTGCCCTTAGCATGGCTAGTTGTGAAGTAGTTTATTTGAGGAAACTCTTTGGAGATTTATTTGAGAAGGTCCTAGACATTACAGTGATATATTGTGACAAAAAAAGTGGGATTCATCTAGCAGAGAATCTTGTATTTCATGACAAGTCCAAGAACATAGAGATCTGATACAATTACATTTGAGACATGGTGCAGAGAGGAGCCGTTGGACTCCATCATATATCTACAAATGAGAAGATTGCAGATATTCTCACCAAGGATTTTCCAACAGGGAAGTTCGTGGTCTTTAGAGAGTAGCTTGGAGTAATGGATGTGACCCCTCTTGATAAGGGGCATCACTTATTGGGAACACTCAGTCGGCTCTTCCCTACTGTCTGAGCTCCCAGGATGAGGATTTGAGATGGAGGGCTCCTAGGGTTGAGGGATCTCTGGACAATAGAGTATCACCCCTATCTATTACCCATAGGATCAAAGATGTTTCTCCCCTATCTTAGCTTATGTAGGGAATACCCCAACTGGCATCATACCCACAAGCTAGGCTTGGGATTATCGCTCCCTGTCTCGCTACTAGGTTGAGAGAGAGCTTGGAGATGTGTAACCCAGGTTGATTATGATGCAAGTGTTCTACCACATGACCCTTGAGGGTCATTGTTGGGAAGATCGGGGAGCAATAAGATAGATGAGATATTGTATTGATCGACATAGAGTGGAAGATGTTAGCTACCCTATGCTATGAATCTTATTGCTCAACATAGGGTGGAAGATGTTTGCCCCCCTATGAGATGACATGAGGTGAGAGTGTCCCATAAGACCTTCCTCATTATCCTGAGAGGGTGGTAGTTAATGTTCCCCAGCAATTCTTCTTCTTTAGATTCGAGAATGTTTCAGCAGATAGAGTTGAGCAGAGATGAGACATGATATGACGACACAATACATATGATTATTATATGATGCAATTGAAATTTCTCCCTAGCTGAGAGGGAGTGTTAATTTCGCAACTCAGTGACAAATTCCAACCATGGGACAAGATTCCTCTTTTCGAGAAGACCAATTTTGACTATTGAAGTGTTCAATTTGGATAAGGGAAAGTGTATTTTTTAAGAAAAGCCCACATGTGCACAAAAGGTCAGGTCGGCCCTAACAAGAAATTGGACACCCTTGGAAGCCTATAAATACAATAGACCTCAAGCTCATTTGGATATCACCAAGCATCTTCTTCTTCTCTTCTTCATTGTTTGGTTCGCACAGGTTTGAGGTTAGGTCGCATAGATTGGTTCATACAAGTTCGAGATTGCAAGGTCCAAAGCTCGCACATGTGTTTAGGGTTTTGATTTCCAACCGCAGGTTTGACAAAGGCAAATTTCAGTTACAACCATAGGCACGCAGGCTCATCCGTGCGGTTGGAACCCCTCAACTTCACGCATTACTCTCTCTCCATGTAGTTAAGCTCTTGGGTTGCAATTTGACCATGGTTGACTGCAAGTAGGACAAGTTGACATTGATCAGTATTGACGCTGGGAACATATTTCTTAATGTTGTTGGGTTAATTTTGTTGGATGATTTTATATTGCCTCATTGTACTCTTTGTTGAACATTTTATGACAATCTAATAGAAGAAGAATTACAAAGGGTTTTCCCCATAGCAGGTTTTTCCCTAGTCATTGACTGAAAATATGATGTCTCTTGTTGATGTGTTGATTGTCTCCTTTTTCATTGCATTTATTGTTCTATCTTCAATTACTGTTGATTATTGGAAATATTAATTGTCAATGAAAGTTTGTTAACTGAAAATTTGAATTCGGCCAAAGTAATTTATACAACATAGAGCAATGTGAAAATTTAACAAAATCAGTGTCATGTTCCCTAACAAACACTTTGTCCCAAAATTTACCATACCTTTACACTTGTGTTTCGCAAACAAAAAAAAATCAAGAAGATCCCTAACTACCATTTAAATGGCCTACATCTATTCATACATTTAACATCACATTAATTGTACTTCAATCAAGTTTAGAAAACTTTCACCCATATTGTTAGATAAATTGTAATATCATCATAGGGAGATATTGGAAAGCCTTCCATCTTTGAACATTATAAGCACTCGTTCTAGAAAATGTCCATTTTGTTCTTTGTTGTGTCTTTAATGCCTAATTTGAATCTTAACAGCTATAGGTTACACTACCAAATGCCTTGACCATTAGCCACTATTAGTCGTCACGATGTTGCCATGGTTATTCAATTTTGTATTGCGCAAGAGTTAAGTTTCCACAAATAACTACTCTTATCTCATGTCATGACTTTTCAAGGTCCTTGTAATCCAGGGTTTTGAATTTTCAATGCCTAATATTGGTATAGAACGAGCGTTGGGCTTGCCAACTGATCTGGACTTTATCCTGGACAAATAATTAAAGGTATTACAAACTCATGTGCATGGATGTGCCTATGTTACTTTATGCAGTGGATCGATAAGATTGCGAAATACATAGACATTGAAGCAATTAAGGAAAACGCAACAGGAAAACATGTAATACAACAAGTTTAATAAGGAGTTCACCCAATGCTCCTGGGCTACGTCTCCAGGTCCAGCCTTCAGGGGGGCCTCTCTATTATGTTTCCAAAGCAGATTTTTTACAATAGTGAGCTCAATTTGAGTCTCACTCAACAGATATGAATCAGCAAGACTGGAGTACACAGACTCTCCTTACTGAAACTTGACCTCTACTGGTCACAGTAGTATGAGACCAATCTGAGACTCATACATGACAGGCATATACAGAGGAATTCGCTCGAACATCTCAAGCCTTCTCTGGAGTGCACAGACTCTTTAACTCTCTCTTGCTCTGTCTCGATGTTGCCTTCTCTCTACAAGTCAGCACGAATTACTTTCTCTGTTCTCTGCTCTTAGCTTTCTTACTCGCTTTTCTTACTGCTCTCTAGCTGCTTTCCACTTGCTTCTATCAGTTTGTGGTTTTAAAGCCAATATTCTTTTTGACGGTTCGTTTCCGCTTCCCGACATCCTGGTTCTTCTGCCTCTGTCCGATTGAATTCCCTTGTTTTGCGTCATCATCACTATGTAACGCTTCATAGGAAGGTGGCCACCTGTTTCATGGAATTGAGTGTCAGTTCTCTTGGGAATGTTTGAACGGTTGTTATTTCCGTTTAACTCCCAGATTGCCTGCAAACATGATTCCCCTACCAACTCATCGTTCATGTTGGACTTCAAACTTTATACAACTCAGCCTGTTTACCCCGTTGAATCCGGTCATCCATTGGATTGCATGTCCGTCGTCGATCTGGAGCCTCCAAATCCTACGGTCTCCATCCAATCGGGCGGGTGAGTTGCATGACGTTTACCCGTCCAATGTAAGCAGTTTTCTCTCTCTTCCGCCGGACACGTGGCACCCAATGCGTGGCATCGGGCAGGACTCGGTTGAAACCACTTACCGCTCGAAGCCCTTCCGATATCTTGTCGGTTTTCGTGTGGGACCCACCTTTGACGAAGTCGGGGAATTCTGTATGGTTTTTTTGACTTTCCGATTATGATCGCTCGAGGCTTTTCCTTATCTGAGGGGTTTGCCCGGCAATATGTGATTAGCGACACTAATCGCATATCAAAAACCTTCCCTGTTTCTCCAAAAGACCTCTCGTTTCGTTGTTTCGTGGCAGCGCACGTTACCATGGGCCAACGGTCTGCGCGCTTTACTAAGGGTCCTCGTTGCTCCGCGCTGCTCATAAATTACAACTATTCCGAGGGTATTCCTAATAAGCTCGACCTTTGCAAGTCTTTGAAACTTTGGAATGAATTTTACAGAGTTATGAAAACTTAGAGAGTGTTTTTAGGATCCAATTCGGATCACGGCCTTCCCACTAAAAAAGCTTTTGGACCACCAATAGTTGATTTTTAAGCATCCATCAAGTGAGAGTATTGATTCCTCACTTGCCCAATTTCTATCCATTTTGCACTGCTTGGTTTCGAACCTTTGAGTCCAATCCTGAGGTACTCAACATCCCCTCTGCGCGAAGTTCTCACCTTCCGATCCGGAACTGTATCTTCCTGCAATTCATTAAGGTATTCAGGCAACAGATCATCTATAGAAGGCAATTGACTCTGCTCTTTGGGATCTTCAACCAATGAAGGTTCAAATAGTCTCAAGTTGTTTGCATTAACAATTGAGTAGATGTGCATGTAAGCTGGTAAATCAAGGCGAAAAGCATTCTCACCAATTTTCTCAAGTATCTTGAAAGGTCCATACCTTATTGGCTTTAGCTTCTTACCTTCACCTTGCATTCTGTCTTTGCTGATATACAAACAGACTTGGTCACCAACTTGGAAACTATCCTCCATCTGATGCTTATCACGCCTTGCCTTGTACTTGGCTTGGCTCTTTTCCAGTTGTTCCTATACTGCCTGGTGAATCTCTTGGATTTGTTCAATGAACTTGTTTGCCTTGTCCACATCACTGTGTCCATCAACCGCTATGTCTTTGCCAAAGACAAAATCCAAGGGAGACCTTGGTGTGAAACCAAAACAGGTCTCAAAAGGAGATCTCTGTGTAGAATAATGTTTAGCTCGGCTGTAAGCATGATGCACATAACATAAATGTTCATCCCAAAGCTTGGGATGCTTACTGCAATAGCCTCTGATCAATTGGATCATTGTTCTGTTGACCACTTCTGTTTGGCCATCTGTTTGCAGATGAAAGGTTGTGCTCTTTTTTAGTCTAGTGTCCATCAATTCTCACAAACTTGACCAAAATTTCCCAACAAATCGAGTATCTCAATTAGATATAATGGAAGTGGGTAATCCAAAATGAACCCATACATGCTGAAAGAACAACTTTGCAGTTTGTTCAGCTGTAATCTATTTGTTGCAAGGTATTAAAATACACATTTTGTTGAACTTCCCTACAACAACATATAGATAGTCATGATCTTTCTTAGATTTAGGCAATCCCCCAACGAAGTCCGTGGAAACACTTTCCCAAGGATGAGAAGGAACTGGTAGTGGAGTGTACAAGCCTAGTTTTCTATTGCTAGGCTTGCTTTTAGCACACATGGTACACCCTCTTACATATCTAGAAATTGTCTCATTCATTTTTGGCCAATAACAAAATTTTTGCAGTTGTGCAACTGTTTTACGTACATCAAAGTGACCTGATATTAGAGAAGTGTGTGCTTCTCGAATTATCTTTACTCTTTCAATTTGTGGAATGCATAAATTTCCAAAATGATACAAGAGTTGGTCTTTAACATGATAATCCAATTCTTCTACTTGTTTGCCATGACTTAAAGTTGCATATACATCTTTAAAATCTATATCTTGAGCATATTGTTCAAGTAGCTTTCATGAATACGAATTATGCTTAAGTATAGTAGATGCATTTATGATTGGTCTGACAAAATACCTGCAACTTTATGTGTAATGCCTTTTAAATCTGATGGTAATAAACATTGTAGAAACCCATCCATCTATAATCTGGATTGATTGTAACAACTTAGTTTGGGAGTGTAAATATGAAGTGGTTGATGACAGTATGTATAATTGTCTCTTTGCCCATTAAATAATGTTTCCACTTTTTCACACTCTGTACTAATGCATACAATTCTTTATCATATGTGGGATAGTTAACTACTGCAGAATTAAATGTCTCAGAATGATAACATAAGGGTTTACCGTGCTGCATCAACACTGCTCCCATGGCATAGTCACTGGCATCCGTTTCAATCTCAAATGGTCTTTGAAGATCGAGCAGTGCTAGTACTGGTGCTGTACTAATATTTTCTTTTAAGGTGTCGAAGGCTTTCTGTTGTTTGCCTCCCCACTAAAACACCTTGTTCAACCCTGTTAAAGCCTGTAAGGGAATTGATATTAAGGAAAAGTTAGAAATAAACTTTTTCCAATACTGTGTTGCTCCTAAGAAGCTTCTAACTTTTGTAGCAGATTTGGGTTTAGGCCAGTCTACAATGACGGCAACCTTAGAGGGATCTATCATCAATTCACCACCCACTACAATATGACCCAAATAATTCAAAGATGTTTTGCCAAATTCATATTTTGAGAGCTTAACATAAAGATTTTCTCTTTTCAAAACATCTAGAGTCTGCTTAGCATGCTTTAAATGTTCTTCCCATGTTTTACTGAATATAAGAATGTCATCCAAATATACAATGAAAAAATCATTAAGAAAAGGTCTGAGTACATCATTCATTACTCTCATGAAAGTGGCAGGAGCATTAGTTAAAGCCAAAAGGCATAACCAACCCCTCATTTTGTTTTGAAAGCAGTCTTTCATGCATCTTGCTCTGCAACTCTGACCTGATGATAGCCACTATCCAAGTCCAACTTGAAAAAATAAACAGTTTCTTTTCACTGATCTAATAGATCATCTATGCGAGGAAGGGGATAACGATTTTTTATCGTTATCGTTATATTATTCAATGCTCAGTAATCAATGCACATTCTCCATGAGCCATCTTTCTTTCTCACCAAGACAATTGGAAACCCACATGGTGTTGTGCTAGGTCTGATGAACCCCTTCTCGAGTAGCTCCTGTACCTACTTCTTGATTTCCGCATTCTCTAAAGTGGACAACCTCTACATTCCAATGTTAGGGGACGGAGCATCTCGCTGCAAATTAATATCATGTACTATTTCATTTTTGGGTGGCAGACCTTTAGGTTCTTGAAATAGTATATCATATTCTAAAACAACTTTTTCTAAATCAGTTTGTTGTTCAGCATCACAGCCCTCAAATACATTGGTTTTATCAAGTTTTTTTTCCTTTACAACCATCAGTAAAAATTGTTTACATGAATTTACAATTCTTTTCATCTGCCCTAAGTTTATGAGAGTATAAGTTTATGAGCTCTTACAATATATTCGATTCCATCTTTAACGAGTTGTTACTTGTTCTCAGCTCTATAGAAAATAGCTTTCCTATCATACAAGTAATAACTTCTTAAAACAATTCCACATATATCCAAAGGAACTATATTTAACAAAACCTCATCTACAAATGTTGACCCAAAAGAAAACCTAAGTTTACATTGTCTAGTCACTTGTAGTTGTGCTTTATCACATAACCAACTAATGGATATGGCTTTTTGTGAGGTGTGGTTAGTAATCCCAACTTCTTAACAATTGCTTCAGAAATTAAATTTACTTGTGAGCCACTATCAAACAAAGTATCAATCTTTTGATGCTTGGAAATAACTCGAATATGAAAAATCTCATGTCTTTTCCTCTCATTTTCTTCATTATCAGTAGATTGTGCAGAATTACTAGTAGATGCTTCAAAATTTTTACCTTTTATACCTGTGGCTGCGATTGTTGTTTCATCTCCTGAGTCTGACCCCAAATCCTTTTGAATAGTTGCAACAGTCTTCTTCTTTTTTCCCTCGAACTTCTTAGGTCTCAGCTCCGGATGCAAGATCCAGCAGTGTTCATCATCATGCCCATCCTTCTTACAATGAGTGCATGAAGGCTTGGTCTTTTGTACAGTATTTGCCTTCCTCTTTCCATTTCTGTTTTCTCTTTTCCTTGCTTTTGCTTGCCATGGGTTTTGATGATCCCCCAACTTCTGGGTTCACATTCTTGCCTCTAGCCTCTAGATGTGTAGCCTGAACAAATACCTCATCTATGCTAGTGGGACTAAACATGAGAATAGTGTGCCTTAAGTAGCTGTGTAGACCACCTATATACTTCAGCAGAGTTTCAGGTGAGTCTAAGGAAATTCCTAGAATCAAAGCTCTTTTCCTAAATTCTTGTGTAGCCTTGTACACTTTGCCCTTTTAATTGGCGAAGAGTTTGCCAGCTCATCATGGCTTGTTGTATATAGGATAGTGGATAGAATTGCTTTTTAATTGCAGAAACAAATTCACTTCAGACAGAAAGAGTTTTACCATGTTTCTTCATGTCAGCTTATGTCCTGCCTTCCCACCATACCAAAGCAGTGCCTCCAAGGCATAGGCTGGCCAGATGAATCGTACTCTTGTCTGAATTGATGCTTTGCATTCTGCAATAAACATCAATCTATATAATCCAATTATCCAACTTTTCTGCATTCAACTCTCCATCATATATTGGCAAATCAACTTTAACATCTAACTTAATCAAAGATGTTTTCTTTTTGTTTTCAGAGCTACTAAGAGGTGTGGGAAGTTTTTCTTCCTTCCCTTTGCCTTTAGAGTGGTCATGGAAGAGAGATTCTTCTACTCCTTTTTCTTGTTTGGAGTTTGATGGATCTCCTTCTCTACCTTCCTTAAATTCTCTATACATTTCCTTTACCATGGCTTTCATGGTCATGAAACCATCCAAGAACTAGGAGTCTGATTCCAAGGGACTTTCTTCTGACATTTTCCTCTTAGGATAGACTCTTCCAATTTCAGGGTTAGCATCAATCAATTCTTCCTCTCCTAATTTAAGTTTTGATCTAGTTAGCATTCAACAACAAAATCCAGCACAAGCTTGTCTAACCTTAGTAACCTAGAGCTCTAACACCACTTGATCTGGAATTTATCCAGGACAAAGAATTAAAGGTATTATAGACTCATGTGCATAGATGTGCCTATGTTACTTTATGCAACAGATCGATAAGATTGCGAAATACATAGACATTGAAGTAGTTAGGGAAAACACAACAAGAAAACATGTAATACAACAAGTTTAATAAGGGGTTCACCCAATGCTCCTGGGCTACGTCTCTTGGTCCAGCCTTCAGTGGGAACCTCTATTATGTTTCCAAAGCAGAGTTTTTACAATAGTGAGCTCAATTTAAGTCTCACTCAACAGATATGAATTAGTAGGACTAGAGTACACAGACTCTCTTTACTAAAACTTTACCTCTACTGGTCACAGTGGTATGAGCCCAATCTGAGACTCATACATGACAGGGATATACAAAAGAGTTTGCTTGAACCTCTCAAGCCTTCTCTGGAGTGCACACTCTCTGACTCTCTCTGGCTCTGTCTCGATGCCTTTTCTCTGCAAGTCAGCTCGACTTACTTTCTCTGTTCTCTGCTCTTAGCTTTCTTACTCGCTTTTCTTACTGCTCTCTAGCTACTTGCCGCTTGCTTCTGTCAGTTTGTGGTTTTAAAGCCAATCTGCTTTCTGATGGTTCGTTTCCGCTTCCCGGCATTCTGGTTTTTTTTCCTCTGTCTGTTTGAATTCCCCTGTTCTGCGTCATCATCACTGTGTAACGCTTCACAGGGAGGTGGCCACCTATTTCATAACAAACTAAGTGTCAGTTCTCTTGGAAATGTTTGAACGGTCGTTATTTCTGTTTAACTCCCAGACTGCCCGCGAACATGATTCCCCTGCCAACTCATCGTTCATGCCGGACTTCAAACTTTATAAAACTCGGCCTGTTTACCCTATTGAATCCGGTCATCCACCGGATTGCATACCCGCCGTCGATCTGGAGCCTCCAGATCCTACGGTCTTCGTCCATATTGGGCGAGTGAGTTGCATGACATTTACCTGTCCGATGTGAGCGATTTTCTCTCTCTTCCGTCGGACACGTGACACCCAGTGTGTGGCATCGGGCGGGACTCGGTTGAAACCACTTACCGCTCGAAGCCCTTCTGATATCCTGTCGGTTTTCATGTGGGACCTGCCTTTGACTAAATCGACGAATTTCATATGGTTTTTTTGACTTTCCAGTTTCGGTCACTCGGGGCTTTTCTTTCTCTGAGGGGTTTGCCTGGCGATATGCGATTAGCAAAGCGACTTGTCGCTAATCGCATATCAGAAACCTCCCCCGTTTCTCCAAAAGACCTCCTGTTTCGTTGTTTCGTGCAGCGCGTGTTACCATGGGCCAACGGTCTGCGCACTTGACTGAGGGTCCTCGTTGCTCCGCGCTGCTCACAAATTACAACTGTTTCGAGGGTATTCCTGATAAGCTTGACCTTTGCAAGTCTTTGAAACTTTGGCATGAATTTTACAGAGTTATGAAAACTTAGAGAGTGTTTTTAAGATCCAATTCGGATCACCAACTATTCCTCATCTAATGCAATGCACCCACATGTCACATTTATGGGACCTTGTAATTTGTGAATGTACATTTTCCAATGCCCAACATTGGTCTAGAATAAGATCTTATCGCAAGTCATGGTTGTATAGATATCCATTGCAAGATGCCAACTTCACTAGCTCTTCACATCCCACTACGTCAACCCTCTCATTCCATGCACCCTTATGTTGCAATTTTTAAGAGACTTTGTAATATGGGGTTATAACTCCCATTACCTACATTCATCTAGATTTAGATACTACCACAATTCATGATTGCATACATATACAATGATGTGATGTCATCTTCATAGGCTCTACGCACAACAGTGTAGTCGCAATTTTGGAGCAACTAGGAGTTGTGATTCTCCTTGCAATAACCACCTTGAATCTACATTTGGCAACATAGAATTGCATGGCTCTCAATATGCCACAAGTTTATATTGTGATTGTATCCAAAATTTTAGAATGTCCTTGTAATCTTCTTTTAACCATACAAAGTCATTCTACAAATAGTCATCCTTTGCAAGACAGTAAGGCCCCATATTGCAGTAACACTTCACTTGGCTCTTGCAACTATTATTCATCTATGGGATTCTTTGTGTTTCTAGAATCTCCAATCTGAAATTTTTATGGAGTTGCAATTTAACCACAGATTGTCCTTACAATCTTCCTTTGAACTTTAAAAAGTCATTCATCAAATAATCGTCCTTTGCAACATTGTAAGATTTTGTATTATGGAATCACTTGTCTCATCTTGGCTCTTGCAACTACTATCCATCTTTCTGATTCCCTCCATATGTGCAACTTTTGTGGGGTTGTAATTTAACCACAAACAGTTGTGGTTCTCTTTGCAGCTATGTAACTCTTTGTTCTACTTCACAGTGTGGTTGGATGCCATGACCTCGATTCTATCTTGCGTTATGTAATTGTATGCTTCTAGACACCACAGGTTTGTATCGTGATTATATCTAAGATAACAGAGGTTGGCCTTAGTTTTGACCTATGTTGCCAGGAAACGTGGATTTGGGGACAGGTACGTCATTTTTTGAAACAAGGTGTGCGGGTTCGTCGAGGGTTTATTATAATTTATATATATAGTATATATATATATATTTATATAATTATAATAATTATATGAATTCATATATTTTCAACTTTAAACAAGAAAATAAAAATACTTATGATTTAAACTTTAAATATTAAACATGCACATCATTCAACATTCAACATTCACAATGAAATTTCAAAATTTCTAGTTTGATATCAAGTGCAAATTGAAATTTACATAATAATCAGAATCATGATATATGTCCATTGTCATATTACATTCAAAATTTTCCTTAAGACATCTCCAAACAAGAACTAGGAAATTTTAAAATACTAAAATAAAAATAGCTAATAGTGAACAATGGCTTCTTCAAGCCACGTCATCAACATCCATGTCATTAGCGTCACTCAAATCTTCAGTTAGCATGCTCTCCAGGTAGGAATCACTTTCATCTTGAGGCTCTTACTCATCCATAGCAACTAGAGGTAGCTCAATAAGTCCATCTAGTTGTATCTCTTCATCCACACAGCATCATTTGTGTATTGGTCCCATCTCTTGAAAGGACCCTCCTTGTACCAAGAGTCTTTTTGAGATATGAGACGAAGTGTGCTATGAATGTACACTAAGTTCTTTGAGCCCAACCTATTTCTCTTTACTGAATGGATAAAGGCACAAGTACTCTAATTCCTTGCACAAGATGAACTAGCTACCTAGAATATTAGGGGAGGCCCATTAAATTAATTAAAATTTTAAAAATAAAAACTAAAATGAACCCCAAAAAACCCAATTTTGGAGTTCCAAGTACCCATCATCAAGGTTCTCTGTACCCATCAAGACAAAAGAAACCAAAATTTTTTAATGGAAAACCCGGTTCTTCATAGAAAAACCCTGTTCTTATGCATTCTTCTCAGAAGCACCCGTACCCAAATCCGGTACTTGGGGACGAGAACCTAGGACGCGTTCAAGAACCCCACCCCCGGGTTTGCGAACCTGTGCAACATAGGTTTTGACCCATACAAAGCTGCCTGCATTTTGCAAGTCCTTCATCTCCACGAATCAATAATAAAGATTCAATTCTTCACATCAAGTTGGTTATGTGAAAACATTTTTCTGTCAAATGCTGTGTTTAACAAGCAGTTTTTTGTGTTTTTTGACAAACACTTTGTCACAAGAAAAAAAATCAACCCATTAATACATGGTACTCAACCCCACTAATTTATGTAGTAATTTATTAATTTTATAATGAAGTTGATTCCTTTGTTGGACATGAATTCACCTGATAATATCTTGTCCATGCAAAACATTTTTCCATTTATTTCCAACCAAAAAAAAATTGTTGACTGCAATAAATTATGGTTGCCAACGAAACAGAAAATTGAAATTTCTTTCATGAATGAACTGGGATAGCAATGAGTTCACTCTTTGTTAACTTTGGGCCAGTATCACAACCTACAGCTACACTGCACTGTTGCATTTTCTGAATTATGAAACATCAATAGTCAACTTCTTTGAACTATTAAGGATGGACATCAGAGACTAACCTCTTTGATAGTGTAATCATTAATTAAAATTTCTGTCAGAAAAAAGTACAATCACTAGAATAGACTCCCGACTCTCATCATGAGGGTACTTATAGTTGACTCTCTGTAAAAGTCATGTATGTTCAAACTTCTGAAATGCCAAATGGCCAAGGCTCCTCAAGGAACTGCAAGACACCATATGTACATCGAATAGTAGAAAAATATGTTCTACAATGTAGAATAACCACAAGATGACCATGCCTATATAATAGTTGGCTCTAGTTGGCTCTCCCTAAAGGGCAGTTATATTAGACCTCCTGAAATGCTGAATGGTTTATGGCTCATCAAAAAACTGCAAACCACTGTAGGTACATAGAATAGTAGAAATTTATAATCTACAAATGTCGAATAACCAAGATGGTCATGCTAAACAGCTTACTTTAGTAGGATATTATTTTCTTATAGGATCAGTTGATCTGGAAGTTTTGCTTTAACAAGAAAACCCATATTGCCATGTACTTCTACTCGTTTGCATTATGGATGTTGACCATACGCAGGGAGCACCCATTGCTTACATATCACCAACCGACATCTCAATTTATTCTTCATACATGAAAACTCTTCTCTTCAGACCTGTTCATTTTACGCTACATTTGTGACACCCAACATGCAGGGTTTTGAAAACCTTTTTACCATGGTGTTTCTTAACATCCTTTATGTCAAACTTGTGTCACAAGTCAAGGCAGACATTCATCCTCTACAAATGTTCTAGTACCAGCAAACATGCCAGGAGGGTTGGCAATTCCAATGACCAATAATCTCAATCTGCATGAGATGTATTTCAACAATGACCCCCTGAACTTAACAAAATTTACTTTGTAGGTGTAGAACAGGCTGATCGACCACTGGGGCGCTGGAGCAATTTATTGGGTGAAGATGTTTTGCCTTTTGCTGCAAGACGCTTCCTTAATTCTTCTGTAATAAAACATTAAAGGAAGGGATGAGTATAAAACATAGTAGCATAACCCCAAAATTCAGCAAGGGACCATAACATCGCAGGCATTGTAACAGGCACACCATAACAAGTAAACCGTCCACAAAAACAAATGGATCCATTTAAAAAAAAAAACAGCATAAACAGAAGTACATGGTTTCTGCTCTTTATCCAGCATATCGATATCATTTCTTCATAATACCTTTCGCTGCATAATATTTATTAGAAAATCCCATGAGACAATGCTTACCTCGTCCTCTCTCAAGCTCTTGATCAAGTTCTTCTTTCCATTTCCTTTCCCGTTCAGAAGAGCTTAACCTACAACATCAAAAGAAGAAGAAATTGGCATAATTCAATCAAATGATAGCATTTGGCCATTGTATAGTTTTTGGGTATATGCAAAGGGACTCAAAAACAAAACTGAAACCAACTAGATGTTTCTTAGTGGTGAAGATTTTGTATCGCAGACATGATTCTAAAATTCTAGCTCTGAAACATACCTGGGACTTGTTGATCCTTGCAGAGTTTCTTGCCGAAGTACTCTTGATTGATTTAGCTTAGGCGATGTAACCTCGGCTAGTGGGGTGCAACCAACACTAGGTGAATCTCTTGCTGGACTACCTGGGCTTATATTTGTCTCACCGTCACAGTTAGTCATGGCAAGTGTTGGCCTGCCACTAGCTTTAGTAGGAGATTTAGATTTGGTCAGCCTTGGAGTAGAAACACTATTATCAATATCATGTTCTCCACTTGGAGTAGCATTAATGGTGTTGTAAAATTCCTCATACAGAGGGGTTTGCAATCTCTTCAATTCTAATGCCTGTTACATGTAAAAGAATGTTTTGAAATTTAGTCGTAGATTATCAATTCAACTGCTTCGATTGAAAATGAGCAGTAGATTCATATGCTTAAAGTAAAAAATCTTATACCTTTTCATCCAGAAAGGCTCTAATCTTAGATTCTGTCACCTCATCGTCATCATCATATTGTGTTAAGTCAGGTTGGAAGGTGAAATTATCCGTCTCTTTTTCAGCTAGATCACGATGACCAGGTGGCTCTAGCAAGTCATAATCAGGCTCTTTTGAGGCCATGCCAACCCCAGGTTCATTCAGCTTTGATCCCCAGTGATCTTCCATCCCTGATGGTTCATACATAGGATTGAAGCTCTAAAACAAGAGAAGAGAAAATGATTATGGTTGAACCTTAATATTTAGGAGACTTATTATGTTCACAAACAATATAGAACAGTAAACATCAACTAAAACTAACCTTGGTAAAGCTATCTTCTCTGATAGAATCGAGTCTTACTGAACAATTCAAGTCCTCCACACTTGTGTTATTCCATATACCCTTGCTCATATTAGGCTCCCAAATAGATTTTAAATTTCCCTGCTTTTCTGAGAATTCTCCTTCAAGACATGAATACCTGACACTATCAAGATTTGGCATGTCTTGCATGCTACTCTCCATACTTGGTATAGTATTAATCATACAGCTGCATTTCAAAAAAATAAATACGACTATTTTAAATTCATGCGTATGGGTGCTAAGCTGATTAAAACCACCAATCCATTAAAAAATGAAGACATTAAAATGTATATTAAAGATTCAGAAGGTTTAATGAATCCACCATCCATTACTTCCTGTTAATTGAAAAGAACAAAATTTAAAAACTAAAGAAGCATTACATTGATTCAGTCTTGATAACATCAAGAACAATGTAGGCTATACCCAGAGTTAGAAGCTAACTCTTACATGTTGACTTTTCTGGCCTAAAGTGGGAGGACTCAGACTCAGGTTGACTCGCTGAGACCTTCAACTAGGAGTGGACTTGGTACTAAGCCTTTGATTTGGTGTCAACTTGACAAAATTAAAAAGTACATAAAATATTAAAAACATAGGACTACACATACACACAAATGCACATGAATGTAAAAAAATCATTCACACACCAAATATGCAATTTGGCTGATTAGTGATTTATATAGCATATAAAGGTACAAAATAGGAAAATATGAAATATCACATCCATATACATATGTAAGATGCATAAAATTAAAGTTCTGAAAAAGTAATTGATATACAGGTACATAATATATAAACAATAAGGCTCTAAATGGTCTCTAGAGTACAAAAATCATCAAACTATAGTCTAATCAATTCCCCTCTGAAATCAGCTCCAAGTCAATGCCAGTCAACACCAAATCGTCTACAACCACTGCCAACCTAAGTATTTTCAACACCAAAGAGTCTAGACTCCAAACAGTCCAAATGAGGCTTTCTGTTATTTTTTCAAGCTTAGGCCACGCATTCAAAGTGATACACCATCACCTGACTTGCACTTGGCCAAGCAAGTCACTCTTTTTGGGCCTTACTAGCCTGAGCCAGACCAAGTTAGCTGCTTCATGAACCAGACCAGATTTACCCAAAAAACAGTCTAACACTCTAACTAGTTCAAATCGTTCTGACTCACCCATATCTAATAACACTGGGAGAGACCATTATTGTCAGCTATAAACTCTCGGTTGTAACACTTTATGTAAACCAAATGGCTTTTAATGCAATATAGGCAGCAACCCCTCACCCAAAAAAAACAAAAAAGATCAAGAATAAGAAAAAGAAACATTAATATGAGGATCCTTCGTAGGCAACCCCATAAATGCCTTTATTTTTTACATTTTTCTATAAATGCAATAGAAGTTCTACTAGAATGAAGAATATAAGAAAGTTTACTTACGAATCCATGATATTTGCACCTGATTTTCTAAGAGACTTGATAGAGCGGTCCTGAATTCCAAGAAGAATAAAAAATCAATCAAAACAGCGATGTTTCATTATTTCTCTCATCTTCTCTGCTCAAAAACATATAGTAGTATTATGTAATGAAAACACACTCTTCTGTACCTTTTTCATGGCATATAATCTTTACTAGTTTGTTCACCTTTAGGATAATTCTTAATAACTGTTATGGCTTTTTAACAAAACAGCGGTAAAGCTGAAAATGAAAAAAACAAGTGACTACGGACCAAATTAGAGGATTGATCCAGAGGGTGTAAGTCTGTGTAAGCACCAGTAAGAAAGGGATGCTGCAAAATCCAAAATAGCTCTAACATTAAAAATTTCTGGTAATGCAAATGCGGTAATCAATCAGTTAAAATTTAACTCTGAAAACCTAAGAGGAATACCTTAAGTAACTGGGTTGCAGTAGGTCTTAAATTTGGTTCCCTGCAATGAATACATGATAAATAGGTCACTGAGACAACTAATTCTCCACCTTTCCCATCTTGAAATAAGTGCAAATTTTGGCTGAGGATATACAGAATAATGTTCATAGCACTTCCCAAAATGGAAATTTATCTAAAAAGGAAACTCAAGCACTAACGAAAAATCTGTGTGAAGTCTAAAACACTAAAACATATACCCAATGACGTATTGAGAATTAAAATAAAAAGTAATATACATAACAAAAGATCATGGTTTTTAAATCATCATTAAACATACTTTTCTAAGCAGGTCAGTAAAAAATCTTTTGCTGGTGGTGATAAATGATCTGGAATTGGGGGATGTGACTTTGTTGTCCCGATGTGAAATAAAGCAGCCACCTACAATACAACACATTGACATTAGAAATGGCCAAAATGCATTAAAAATAGAAGAAAGAAATAAAGTAAAGAATATAGAACTTTGGAAGATGAACAGCATGCTTGACTGTCAAAGTATGAAATTTATGGCAAGAAAAGAGGAAAATATATATTATTTTAATATATATATATATATTAATATTCAAAGGCACAATTTGGATTCCTAGAAGGCAGGCAGATACATGAGCTATTGGGTCCGCAAAGGAAACTTTGCACACAATAACAGGAGAAAATGATCTTTTGTCCTCACAATAGACTTATACAGGTGCCCTATTTGTCCCCTTCTATTTCTTCTAGTGGCAGAGGGCCTAAACAGCATATAGAAGCGTAGAGAAATAGAATAGGAATCTAAAGGGAGTACATAAGGCAGATGGTATAGAGGTAACTCGTGCCCTTTTTGCAGATGATATCCTCAATTTTTGGAATGGTTTTCAGCTTAAGCCAAGGGCCTATATTATCAATGAATGGTAGTGGGTCATGGACAAAATGAATGAAGTAATTGAAATATGGTGTAACAAATGGCTTTTGATTGCACGGGCACTTGTCCTATGGAAGAGAGTCCTGGAAACAATCCCCGCCAATTTGAAGCCCCTCGTTCATCTTCCAGAGATGATAATCACAAAACTAGGAAGATTTGTTGCGGGTTCTAAGTTCTTATGGTGTGGGAACAAGGAGTCAAATGGCATTCCCATGAGTAGGTAGGAAAGTCTGTCCACCCCTGAATCAATAGATGGGTGGAATTTAAAGAAGGTAGTTTACATTCTAAAGCAATTGCAGCCAAAGGGGTTTGGTGTGTGATCTGGGAACAGCGCTGATGGCAGAGCATTCTGCAGAGGAAATACATCTATCCTCTTTATCTGATGGATCGGATAAGATCTTGAAAGAAATGCTTCCCAGGTGACTCCTTAGTCTGGAAAGTTTTCGTCTTGGCCATTGACTTGGTAGACAATCACTTGTGCTGGAGCCTAGGATATACGGAATGAAGGGTCAGCAATAATAATGGCAGAAACTTGGTTTAGTGTGGGAGAAACTTTCCAAATGACCATGGCAAGGGAGTCCTTACACCAGAAAAACACTCATCATATTGCAGATGCACATAAAGGATCAAGTCAACATATTCTGCACTCATGTTGGTTTAGAGCAGAGGATCTCAGACTGGTAGGAAACTTCATTCTGAGATGGTCAGACTACAGATCATAGTTAGTAACTACAATCATAAAACTACCTGATTCCCGAGCTATGCTGAGATGGGGACCAAACAAAGACTCGGGAATATTCAATACATCTTGGAGATAAACTCACATTTCCTGCAGAATCATGCAGAAAACATTCAGCAGTAGTGGAAGACAACTTGGAAGCTGAAGGCTTGACCAAAATCCAAATTTCTTATGTGGCACAGGACAGAGGAGTGTTTACTTTTTCTCAGAACAGCTAGAGTCGGTAAGCCATCTATTCCTTCACTGCAATTTTCGAATAGAGGCCTGGAGTTATGTTCAGGGATCCAATAGGGTGATTAAAGACTGAATTGGTGCAAATTTGGAAGAAAAGGTTAAATCTTGATTTCAGGCTATGTGAAGTAAACAGAAGTTGTGGCCTGGTCTCTCGGGTTAGCCAGAGAACAATGATATCTTCAAAGGGGAGGCTATTTCCCCTGTGCAGCTTTATGACAAGATGAAACACACCCTTCCACTTGACATTTATTGTTTGTAGATGATGTTCTATTGTTCTATTTTGGATCAAAAAGAGGGGATCGTTGCTTCAAGAACATATCACACCCTTACAATAAGGCTAGAGGTATGAAAAAATGAAAATAAAGGAGAATAAGTCTGTAGTTTATACAGTTGGGTTGGAAGGCATTCATGAGTTGGTATCGAAGAATGTTTTCCCTTTCAACACTCAGATATGTCAGAACGTGTTAAATATATGGGCTTTACTCTTGGGCCTAATTGCTATGAAAAGACAATTTGGTACTGGCCACTTTCTAAATCTGAAAAGTACATCTCTTTGGTGCAACAAGTGGCTCTCCAAGAGAGGTAGATTGGTTCTACAGTTCTACTAAAATCAGTGCTAGAAGCACTTCCAGCATGCTAGCACAATCTAGCTCATATACAGTAATATCCCCAAATAGAGATATTGCTAAAATAAATACAAATCAGAAACTGTCCTCTGAATTTTATCTCTAAATCAAACTCCAAGCACGATGAATGATTGTAGCACAGAAATGATGATGTGCTATGGTCTCACAAACCAAAGCTCTTCCACCAAAACAAACTAGGGGGAGCCCATATCTCTCTGAAGACAAGGATACTCAAGGTTGTCAAACCTTAAGCCCAAAATTGCAGCAGCATAGAACAGAAAACTCACAATGTATATCTTACCCAGTTATCAAAGTGACCTCCTTTTATCAACGACGGAAGTTGAATTATCCATGCAAGACTCTACCTTCAACTTCCATGCATTTCAGTTAACCAATGGTGAACGAGGATGAGATGGCCATGTGCATGGCTAGGGGAGTACGCTCAAGTTCAACTGCAGTAGAAGGGGAGAGAAGAAGCATGTGTTTAGTCTAATGGAGATACCCTTATGTCAAACTGATATGAAGTGGGAGAGGAAAGCATGTGCCTAGTTAACTGAACCACATGCTCAATTATCTCCCTATGCATGCATGTGTTGTAGTTAACTCCATTAAAAGTGCCAACTCATTCCTAAATTAGTGCATGCATCCCAGCACTCTTTAGTTCACTCATGCATGTGCTCAAATAACTCCCAATCATGCTTAGTCTTATTCATACGCATTAATCCTTGTGCATGCACCCAAACACAATGTGGCTCTGTGTCCTTTTCCTCTTGGGTAAGCCAAGAAAAGGACACCTATTTGCTGTTAGTTTTACTAGTTTGAGTTGGGGACATTACAGTCCCCCCCACCCAAAGAATGCTTGTCCTCAAATACTTTTAGATCAGGATGCTTAAGAATCTGCTACCCTTCCCATGCTGTGTCCTCCTAGGGCAAGTTTTTCTATTTGATGACAGATTACTCTATTACTTAATTGTTTCTCCCTTACCTGCAGAATGGTTTCTGGAATAAGTATCAATATACTTTCTTCATCGATTGGAGGTAATTGCATTGAAGGAGTCACATGTTGCCCAAGAGTCTTTTTGAGGCATGATACATGAAATACATTGTGAATCTTGCTTGTAGATGATAGCTTTAACTCATACGCTACTTCACCAATTCTCCTAGTCACCTTGAACCGCCCATAAAAATCGGGGTTCTTCTGTTCTTCCTATGCAATCTGGATATTCTTCTTGAGTGTATTGAGGATATCTTGGTTCTCTTTAGCTAACTCAAGAGCTTTTGGAGCTCTAGAATCAGAAAAGACCAAATCCACAAATGTAGAAGCTTCATAACCATACAAGATTTTGAATGGAGCCATGTCGATGTACTGTGATGTAGTGTTGTAACAAAATTCTGCTAAATGTAACCATTATACGCATGTGTTTGCTGTCTTGACACGTAGTTCCTCAAGTAGCCCTTGAACCATTTATTAACAATTTCAATTTGACCATCCATTTGAGGACAATAACTAGTGTTATGATCAAGTTCTGCTCCTGCCAACTTCATCAATTATTGCCAAAAAGTGCTAATAAATATGAGGTCCCTGTCACTTACAATCCTCTTAAACACACCATGAAGTCAGAATACGTGTTCAAAAAATAGAACAGCAACTTGTGGAGGTTTAGATTCAGAAGGCATTGGCATGAAATGAGCATATTTAGTAAGCCTTTCCGCTACAACAAAAATACAATCCTTACTGTTTACCTTGGGCAGCCCCATGATAAAATCCATAGATATTTGTTCCCACTTTTGGTTGGGAATAGGAAGTGGTTGTAGCAGCCCTTCAAGGAAGGAAACTTCCACCTTGTTTTGTTGGCATTCTATGCATTCCCTCACGTGATTGATAACATCATCCTTCATACCCTTCTATGAGAACCTTTCATGAACAAACCTGTATGTATTAAATAACCACGGTGACTAGCAAGCTGATTGTTATGAACAGCAATTAGATTTTTAAGCTTAAACTTACTTTCAGGCACTAGGTAGATTCTATTCTTGTAATAGATAATGTTATTCATCGCTTTATATCTTCCATCAACAATTTTACTTTCTAAAATATCACAAGAATGATGATCTTTTGCATATTCTGCTAGTATGTAATATTTCCAAGACGCTGAAATCGCTGAAAGCGACTAAAACTGAGGATTTCTAGATAATGCATCAGCAACAACATTATTCTTCCCCTTGACGAATTCAATGTCAAAGTCATACCTTTGTAGCTTACTTACCCATCATTGTTGTCTCTCATTTAATTATTTTTGCTCCATGAAATACTTAGGCTATTATGATCACTCACAATGAACTTGCTTCCCACAAGATATTGACGAAACTTTTCAAGTGCATGCATTATGGCCAACATCTCCTTATCATATGTGGAGAATCTCCTTTTTAACTTCATTCAATTTTCCGCGTTCGTAAGCAATGGGATGCTTGTCTTGCATCAAAACAGCCCCAATACCAATACTTGATGCATCACACTCAAGCACAAAAGGTTTATAGATATCTAATAAATCCAACACAGGGAAAGTACTCATTACCTGAAAGTTGTTTTGTGCACATTCTGCTCTGGGACTTGAATCTAATGATATCCTACACAAAGATCTATTTTGGAGAAATAGATCGCTCTATGTAACTCATTCATCAGCTCATCAATATGCGGAATAGGGTTACTTGTTCTCGATGGTATTCTTATTTAGTGCATGATAATCAATGCACATCCACAAAGCACCATCCTTTATCTTCACTAGGACAACAAAAGAAGCAAGAGGACTAGAGTTGGTCGTATATGCCTTACACTCAACAACTCTTGAATAGTCCTCTCGAACTCATCCTCCCTTTAGGATGGTATGAGGGATCTGTAACAACTGGCTTGTTGTCAACAAGCTCAATAACATGCTAAAAACCACAATCTAAAAGTAGGCCATGCGGTAGATTTGAAAACACCACACTATGCTTGTCCAACAAGCCTTGTATGTCCACATGATACCCATGTTGTCTTGTATCAATAGACCTTTCTGAAATGAAACAATGGGCTTCCCACTTGGCCTCTAAATGTTGAAAAACTCTCTCCATTCTCTTAGCTGTAATGACTCAAGAGGCATCTAGAGTTGTTAAAATTGGCAACTAGGGCCAAACTCCATGTGGGTCTACTTATTTATGGCAGCTGATATTTTTCTTGGATTCGTAGGATTGATCTAAAGATCATCTGATTCTGACATATACTCATAGAGATATGAATTTATTTGTGTTATGTGACAATTCGTGAAGGTCGGCCAGCAACCAAATTACCCCCATCTATCCTCAACGTTTTACTATAAATAGAGGTGGCCTTCAAGTCATTTAGTCACTCATCTCTTGTGATTTCTTCCACTCCACTCGTCTGGGTTTTGGTGGAAGGAGAAGTCACCAAGAGTATACGTTGCCCTAGAGGGGGTGCCCTAGGCTCTACGCTTCCCTAATGTAAAAGTCCAAACGTAGTCAATGAAGTAACCTTACCACTGTCATGGAGGACAGCCCTTAACATGGTCATGGAGGAGTCTAAGAAAGGTTCCTATGTTATCCTAAAGGATACCTTTCTACACAGCAAGGAGAAGCCTATATACGCTGCCAACGGATGCTCCAAAAGGAGCCCTAGTTGTAGTCTTCTTCTCACACAGTTAGTCGTAGTCCTAATGAGAGGATATACCCTAGCCACAAATAATAATGAGGGCTCTTCGCTATCGAGGAAAGAGCTCTATAAACGTTGTCCTAATAGAGGATGATCATCACATTGATAAGGAGGCTTATCGCAGTCATAGGAGAGACTTTAACACAAGTAAGGAGATGCCCTAGGAGCAGTCACAAACTCAGATATGTGGAACAAGTCTGGATACATTCTTGAATGGATCTGACTTCTTGTTGTCAACCTCGGCATCAATGATAAGTTAACCTCGCATGACAAGGAGCAATATCCTATCTCGACATATGTATAGGCAGCATACCTATAGGTGTTGTCTTGTCTCACAATCAAATGGATGGAGTGGAAGACCTTAAGACTTGTAACAAGAAGTAGTACAGTCTCGGCATAGCTACAGCCTTGGGTGTAAGATCTCGGTGACCAATGCAGTCATGGATGGAGCAGAGATCCGTATAATAGAGGACAATTTAGGATGTCCTTCTCGGAGGTTTGATATCTCGGATGATGTACAGTAAGTTGCCTCTGCTATATCATATTTACAAGTTACAACTAGCTACTTTGCTAGGCTGCAAGCCATAGCAAGCAGCTAAGGTTGTTCTATGACAATATTGCAGTATGCAGCATGAATGGTGCAGCATAGTGATGATGAAGTGCAACATGAATGGTACAGCATACTGATGATGAAGTGCAGCACGAATGGTACAGCATAATGATGATGATGAAGTGTAGCATGAATGGTGCAGCATAGTGGTGATGAAATGTAGCATGAATGGTACAACATAGTGATGATGAAGTGCAGCATGAATGGTGCAGCATAGTGATGATGAAGTGCAGCATGAATGGTGCAGCATAGTGATGATGGATGCGGCCTATTGGGTGCACCATTGTAATGAAGTGCTGCATGGTGATGATAGGTGCAGCATGGTGACGGAATCACCTTGGAGAATCAGTTGAAGAAGTATGTCTTCACTTGAGTTCAGATATGTGATCCTTGTCATCAGAACTATTATGTCATCTTCATGGTGAAGATCTCAAATGTCTGATCTTCTATCTTGTCAAGTCAAAGTGTTGACTTCTGATATATGTCTTCTTACTTGTCAAGTCAAAGTGTTGACTTCTGATATATGTGTACTATCTCTCTCTGTCTCTGTTGAACTGTTGAAGAATATAAGAAGAATTGATCAAGGATTTCCCCACATTAGGGTTTGTCCCTAGCCGCCAGATCTTGTGTCCTCTTGTCTTGGCTTTGTCTTTACGATTTATGTTTATGTTCTATCTACATTTTACTATCATGCTAAATGTGACTGCTAATCTGGAATTGATATTGAGCTAATATGGAAAGTTGAAGTACATTTGCTCAAAGCATAGAACATACCTAAAATTAACAAGAGTGAAGCCCTGTAATACCACCCTCGTACCATCTACTATGAAAATTGCATAGTCTTAAAGTTCGTAACAAATAGACTTATTGAATTCAACCACTATACACCTGTTGTAGCAGCTACAACCACCCTCCAAAATTTTGCCTTAGCCTGTTTTGGAGCCTCCCTACCAACATTCACAACAGCTTGCCTTGGTTTGTCAAGTCCTCAAGCTTTAGTGTCTTTCTTGCTCAAAGGCAGCCTGTCGATCACAGTTTGATCTTTTCCCTTCATAGGTTGCTCACCCGAACTTGGTCCAATTGCAAGCTGAGCAGCTTCCCCTTGAAAATTGTGCATTTCTGAGGGCAACCAGCCTTCCCTCCAAAAATTGCGCAATCCTCTCTAACAGCCTGCTGGGCTCCGAGATTATGCAATTCTGCCAACCAACCCTCCCAGCAAGATTTGCGCAAATTTTCCCAACAGGTAGCCCAAGATTTGCACATATCTGGGCAGCAGTCAACTGCTCTGCCTAGAAATTGCGCAAATCTCCTGGGCAGCCATCCCAGCTCCCAGCCAGAAATGCGCATTTTTCTCCAGTAGTCTCTTGCATGTGCAGCTGAGTTGATCGGTTCCCTCCGAGACCGAGCAAAACCGACTTGCATGCATGGGCTGCTTCTCCCAAGGCAGCATGCAAAGGCATCCCTTGTTTCATGGATCTATGTTTAGGAGTTGGAGGTTACCTGCAAGGATCATTTCAGAAACCTCCTACCAAGTGTCGCTTCCCCTAGCTTTATGGCATGCATGTCCCAACCTCGATGTTATCAAAACTCATCAATCGGACACTACAGAGCTCATTCCTCACATCAACCTTGTAGCTCTGACATCCCACGTCACATCTAGGAGCAGTCGGCACATTCAGCTCAGTTATTTTGGGGTAAGCTCGCTTCCCATGCCTTGTGCTGCATTTATGTCACTTTTTGTGTTTTCGCTTGTGGGAGTACTATTTGCTTGATTTATTTGAACGCTAGTTGTCGTTTACATGTATACTAACTTGTCCTAGCTCTATTTCAGTTTTCGTTGTTATCTCATTGTTGTCACATGCATGAAACTGTTTTGCACGAACGTTCGCCCAACTGGCGAACTGCCTCACCCACATGCATGTTGATCTTCTTGTTGAATCTTTCATACATGTTTTGCATGCATTGTTAATCACTTCTGTTATCACTTCGTGTCACCATGCATTCATTGACTTGCTTTTAGTTGCCCGTCGGCGAGTCGAGCCAACCTTGGCCCGGGCTTTGCTTTCACCAAGGCTGCAATGCGCAATCTGGGAAAGGAAGGCTCACCTTCCTCTCCAAATTTGCGCATTCCTGCCCAACACTGGCCTCCAACACTATTTTGCGCACTTTTGAAGGACAATGGATGCTTGGCCCAAGAAATAGCGCAAATTTATCCCTAGGCCAACAGTCCTTCCCAACTGCAATTGTGCAATGCGCAATCCCAGCAGTCAACAGCGAGATTGGACTGTCCATTGCACAGTTCCAACAGTCAGTCAGTCTCTCAGCTACCCGAACTATGCATTGCGCAGTCTTGGCAGTTGGTCTCCCGACCGAAATTGCACAACCTTCATGATCATTCACCCAGATATGTTGCAAGTCAGTTCTCATGTTCATTTTCGTTTTCGACTGACAGATTGCTTGCTATGAGTGTTGCCATGTCTCCAGGTATTGCAGGTGTTCATCTGCCTCTCAACAGTACATGTACAATGGTTTCCAAGAGAGCAGAGACAAAGACACCGTTCAGAGCACGCTTGGGGATGCAGTCGATCAAGTGTCTATGAGCTTGCCTATTCACGAAGACATCGAGTTGTTCGTAGACAAGGACATCAAGCAGCAGCATCACAGCAAGCAGCATCATGAACAGCGGCTAAAGGAAGCATACCAAATGCAGCGAACGCAAGAGGAAGGTTGTTGACAACATAGAAGCGGAGCAAAGTTGCAAGACCAAGCAGATCCACTGATAATGAAAGCAACTTTGGAGACTCACGTTATGAAGTGACGGTGCGACATGAAGACCGAGCGAAGGCAGGAGATGGAACAAAGAAGGAGTTGCATGTGTTGAGGCAGCAACTCAGGAAGAACGTGAAGCTGCACAAACAGTCCAATGAGTTGCAGCAGGAACAGGAACAACAGTGGGCGCAATATGCACTCATGGATGAAACTGCGCCAATACAAGTTAAGGATCTATCCCAGTAGCTGACATAGAGCAAACATGGTGAGCAATGTTGTTGATCACATGCAAGGGATCCAACAGCATGCATGTCGTTGAGTGCAGCCATGCAATCCAACCCATTCAACACACTCACCAAGGCGAAGACAAGAAGCAAGTCCAACTGGGGTTGAACATGTACTTCGGCAAGTTGATGTGCAAGACCACCAGCACACACTTGAAGATTAGCACGAACACTATGCATCAGTGTGTTGTCGGTTCAGCCACATACAAGAAGACCATGCGCATGTTAGCAGACGAGTTGGATGAAGGGGCCGAACCCATGCACCGGTTGCAACGGAGGCAAGAGTTCGCTTCAGCAAGATGTCACCATGAGGTGCATGCACACCATCACGAACGACCAAGCTTGGCATCAACTTACCACCTTCACCATCACAAGCATGTCAAAGGGTTGGTCTCATCACAACGGACCGAGTGTCAGTGATGTCTTGCAAGGCTTGCTCAAGCCATGTTGTCTCACATGAGTACATGTGCATTGTAATGTTGAGTCATGTCAAGTGTAAGTCAAGTGTCAACAGTTGGATGTAACAGTCATAGAGTAGGTGAAGAGTCATGAGGGTAGTTGAACTGTCACAAAAGGGAATGTCAAGGGTCACCCCACTCTTTGCTATAAATAGTCCCTCAAAACTCATTGTAAAGGCTTTTGGTCAGCCAAGCTTCTACTAAGACTATCTTGAAGAAGGCTTGGACAGTATTGTAACGTGCTTTGGCTTCTCCACTGCACGGAGCCAGTACATCTCTTTGGAGGAGCAGGCGGATGTGGCTGTAATGTTCCACTGTTGGGGTTAGCAGGTTTACATGGTGTATTGTACGATTGTGACTTACACTTCTTTAATAATAAGAGCCAGCACATTTTCATGCATATGTTGTTATTGTAGTTGGATTGTTCCGGTTGCTTTAATGATATATGTTGTTTAACTTACTTATTTGTATATGAACTAATTTGTATGCAATTATATGAATATTGTTGTTATTGTGTTGCATATGTTGTTAATGTTGTCACCATTTGTGTCCACTGCTTTGCTAGACATCAGACAGACCTTTCTCATCAACCTTGCTATATCAATTGTCGCACTCGTCTCAGACTGATCCGTGAGTGTTGTTCGTCTTATCTTACCTTGTTGTTGTGACTGTCGCATCTGAGTGGACTGCTCCGCCGGAAGTTGTGCATGTCCTTTGTGTGGTGTATTCCTAGCCGATTTGGGACTGATCCCTTTCAACCTAGAACTCACCTTCACCTTCCTTTCCCTTCAAAGTGTTGGAACCTCTCGTATACATTCCTTGACTCTTTGCATCAGTCACACCCTTGCTACTGACAGAGTTATCTTACTTGCCTCTATGCGGCATCGCGGTTAAGGCATTACCTTGCGACCCACTACTAGGACTCCTACACAAAATGGTCTAAGGTCTAATTGGGACTTCTTACTGGGGAGATCCCCTTGACATGTTGGCGGGTCTGGCACCGTCAACAACACCCAACAATAATGGTATCCTCAGTATCAACCACATAAAAGTCATCAGTAAAGGTGTAATTGCCCAAAGTTATACTCAACTGCGAAACATGATGAATACAATGCAACAGTGGGCCACTTGTTGCCCGCACCTAAAAATCATCACACTCCTCGACTTACAAACCTCGCTTCTTCACATAGGACAAGTCAATGAAATCGTGTGTAGCCCCACTATCGATCAACAAAACTCGTTATCTCTATATAACACCCTTTACTCTAAAGGCATTATAATGAGGAATGGTCGTGAGGGTTGCAAATGCACCTTCTATATAGTCCAAATCATCTGAGTGTTCATTTGTACCTGTCTCTCCATCCATCTACTCATGTTGCTCATCATGAACCTATATCTCTTCTGACTCATCATCAGAGGCTCCTCAAAGACCTCAATCTAGTGGGCCTTGCCTCTATTTCTACACTTATGTCCAGGTGTCCAAGGTGCACGACAATCAAAAGAAAGCCTTTTTGGTCTCAACTCATCCCTTGAATCACAAGTTTCACCACCAACTGGCCCATACATCTCATCTATAGGTCTATTATACTTTGGCTTCTTGTCCTTCCTTTATGGCCAATTTGGCGATAAGGGTCTATGCGAAAACATGCTAGGAAACCTAGCAAGTGGTGTGGATAACTCCATATTCCTTGCACGTTTAAAGTATCCCTCAAGGTTGATGGATTAAAAGCTTTGACCCAACCCCTGAGAGGTTCTATGAACCAAGAAATCAATCTTTTCTCGACCGCATCAGTAACCATGGCTGACAACCACTGAAACTCTAAAATATATGCATCAAGTGTCCCAACCTGTCTCAATTGAGCCAAATCTTTGGAGTCTACCTATGAATCCTTTCGATCAAACCGCTCTATCAATGTAGTGTAGAACTGATGATAATAGACTATTGCACCATGTCCTTGTTGTTGAAAAATGTAACTAGTACTGGTATTCATAATTGTATTTGAGCCATGATGTAATGTATTTGTCAAAAGAAAGAAAAAGAAAATTTATTTATTAGCATGGGTTTAATGGTTATTTATTTTATTTCTAGGTCAAAGCACCATTGAATGCTTCTAGGGTTTATGTCATGAGTCATAGTCCTTTACAATATGATCTAGACCCTTCTTGGGTTTTGTATATCTGTGTCTCTCTTGTTTTATGTGGTTTTTGTGTTTATATTTCTACAATATTTTATGTGTTTCATTGCTCTATAATATATAAGTAGACCCCCTGAAGATGTCATATTCAATGAAAAGGTTTTGTATAAGGATCAGCTGCAGGAAAAGAAAACAGAGAATACACAATGCTTGATGAGATCACAGAAAAAGTGATGGTGCCTGAAAATCATAATGATCAACAGCCAGAACAACAACAAGCGCCTCAAACACCTGAAAGTGGTGTTAGAAGATCTACTCGGATAAGTAGACCCCCTGAACAATACTCTCATTCATTATATTATGTACAGTTGACTGATTCTGGTGAACCAAAATGTTATGAAGAAGCAGTGCACGTAGAAACCAGGAAGAAGTGGGAGCAAGCCATGAAAAAAGAGATGGACTCCTTAGCACATAATCAGACTTGGGACTTAGTCAAGTTGCCTGCAAGTAAAACAGCATTGCAGAATAAATGGGTTTACAAGTTGAAGGAAGAAGATGGAGGTAGAAAAAGGTATAAAGCTAGAATTGTGGTGAAAGGGTTTGCACAGAAAAAGGGTATAGACTTTGATGAGATATTTTCTCTTGTTGTTAAAATGACTTCAATCAAAACTATTTTAAGTCTAGTAGCAGCTGAAGGTTTGCATCTTGAGCAATTAGATGTAAAGACAACCTTTCTCCATGGGGATTTGGAAGAAGAGATATAAATGCAACAGCCACAAGGATATGAGGTTAAAGGGAAAGATCGGTTGTTTCTCTGTGGACGTAGCCCACACTGGGTGAACCACGTATATCTGTGTCTCTCTTATTTTATGCGTTTTCTGTGTTTATATTTCTGCAATATTTTATGTGTTCCATTGCTCTATAATATATAATTTTCTAACATTTTTGAGTCAAAAAAATGTATTTTGTGCCTCCTTCCCCAAGTCGACCTACCCTCCAATCATGTCGACCTCATTGAAGGAATTCGACCTCACAAAAAGACTATAAAATCAGTGTCATTCGACCTATTTGAGGATCAATCCAACAAATAAGTTCAATCTGCAGTTGCAAGAGGAAGAAGAAAGTGTGAACTACTAGAAAAGGAGAAATCCGAGCGAAGGAGACACTTGTCAAGCAAAAGAAAGTTGAAAATCTCTCTTTTTTGCCACACGTGTGAGTTTCTGGGTTGCTATAGAGGGGTCAAAGTTGCAGGTTTGTAGTAGGGTCGAATATCTAAAGCAGAAGGGTCGAAGTTGCAGGTTTAGTAGGGACGAAAATTTGAATCAGTAGGGCCAAAATCAGAGTTTGTTGCAAGATTGAAGCAATTAGACTTAAGTTGAGTTTTGAAAATTAGCTTATCATCTTGGCAAGCTGACTTGGTGGATTGGAGGAAGTCTTCGTCTTGGTCAAAAAGGTCTTGATCATCTCATTTGATTTGGTTCTATAAAAGAGAATTTTTGGGTTTTCCCCTTGAAGAGGGGTTTTTGCCCTGGCTGCGAGCCCACATCCTATGTCTTTGTTGTGTTCATCTTCATGTACTTAAAGTATTGGTAGTTGCTCGATGATAAGAAGACAAAAGAAGATATAAAAGAAGATAAGAATTCAAAGAAATCACAAGTAACTATCAAGATAAGAAAAATTTTCTGTCTTTATGATTTTCTAATACTTGTGTCACTAACCCCTGATACCACCATTCATGTGCAGCTCCCTCAAGGTGAATGGTACTTGATGGCCTCAATCTCCTTCATTTGATTTAGGGGAAGATAAGTAATCAATTTTTGAATCCAAGCCCTAGTTGTACACTTGGATGATCCATCAAAACTTGGTAAGGATAGATGGCCCAATCTCTTCCGCAACCCATAGTTTTGCTTTCCTTGGTTCTATCGCTTTTGCTTTGGCTTTGTGCAATTTGTGACCTCCAAGGAGTCCCTAAAGGAGATGGTTGATTAAAAATTTGCCACCAGGGTCCCCTCATGTAGGCTCATCCTCTTGTATAAAAGTAGGCCTAAAAAGTCTAGATTGTGTTGAACCTGAATGTTCATTGTGTTCTTCAACTTTGCTACTTTCCACTCCCTCTATATGCATCATATTTCTTCCATTTGTTGTGCTTTGGGCCATCTGACTCAAATAAAGGTTATTCAATTGTAGTTGTTTTAACATTTCTGCAAACATTTGTTTTGCCTCTTCCTCACTTGATGGTGATGATTGAGCATTTACAGCCATTATTCCATACCATTTTTCAGGTTATGACCACTCTCTTCACACATGCAGTTAACCCAAACAGGTCGCCAAGTCCTGCAGCTTTGATACCACTATAATATCCCAAAATAGAGATATTGCTAAACTAAACACAAATCTGAACTGTCCTATGAATTTTATCACTAAATCAACCTCCAAGACTTATGAATGATTACTACCCAGAAACAATGATGTGTAAGGGTCTCACAAACTGAAACACACCCTTCTAACTAGGGGGGGACCATCTTGTTGGACAGTATTTGACATTGATGTCAAAGTATCCATTTGAGTGTTGTCCTTGTCAAATCAGTGACTGAGTTCTGAATATTGGATATGATCTGCTCTTGTATATTGTGATAAAGATGATATCACTATTTGACATGGATTGGAAAGTTTGTTATGTTCTAGTGAACCAAATGGTTCCAAGGAGCCTTCTTGGGCGTTTAGGGAGTCATGAGTGCTTGCAAGCAATGTCATGGGCTAGGCAACTTTTTCAAATAAAATTAAATATGACCAGTCAGCCTACAAGTCGGCTCTCACCTAACAGACATGTCAGTTCAGTATAGGTTCAAAGTAGTATAAATAAAAGATATGTCTCCTCCTTTTTGGTCACCCAATTCGACCAAGCATACAGAAGAAATTCAGATCTGAGATAGAAGAGCAAGTGGTTCATACCTTGTGAACCTTGGAGCTAATCAAGGGAGCAAAATAAAGTTCTTTGTTGTGGATTTCCTAGCATCTTGGATCGTTTTGGAGCAGACCTTCTCTCTTTCTTTGATCAGAATTCGGCCCATTAAGGAATAGATTTTGGACTATTACCTTTCCTCTGTCTCAGACCTTGTTGAAAAGTAGCTTAGGAATAGATTCCTTGATTTGAACCTTAATTCAAGGAAACGATTTTCTGATCTTCTTAATCATACACGAGTTCCAGTGATGTGCATTGTGGACGAGTTCAAGAAGCAGTTTGACTAGTGCAAATTTGTGGAGGATCGAGTTATCTGTCCTCTAGTGTGAGTTAAATTAGGAACTGAAGGAACAAGTGGAGTTAGCCTCCTAGATTTTAGGAGGATCCAGTTAACTAGTGTTGACTTTTGTTAACTAGAAAAGCTCCAGTTAACTAGAAGGCACACAAATTGGATCATAATTTTTTGTATGAGCTTGTGAAGAAAGGTCCCAAAGAGTTTTCTTGTGCAAGTTATTGTGGAGAGCAATTTCCTCTTCGAGTGTACATAGAAATAGGGAAATTCCCTATTTAATAGAAGCTCTGCCTGCACTAGGAAATAGGAGGCTATTTCCTAAGGAATTGTGAAAGGAAATTGGAGCCTCTAGTCCGCATACAAGGAGGAAGAAGATCACGGATCAAGCAGGGGTTTCAGGCCTAGGACAGGCAGGATAATCATTGTATTTTCAAATTGAAACAAGCCTGTATTTGTATGAGATCTATTGCGCAGTTTTCTATCAATAAAACTCTGAAGCAAGCGAGAGTTTTCCCAGTTGGGTTACTTACAAAAATTGTGTTGTTTATTGTGTGAAATTGTGTATTTTATTTGCGCTCTTTTCTTTTGCTATTTGGTAGAGAAATTCCGAGTCTCTGTGAAAAGAAAATTTGTTTTTAGATTGTTCATATTAGCAGATCAGAATTTTGAGGAAATTCTACATGGTATCAAAGCAATGAACAGGAATCAACCAGCACATAGTCTTCGAGTATGAAAGATGACAACTCACACAAGAATGGGATTGAGAGAGTAGGATAGACTGGATGGTGCATCAGATTTTGGTGTTTGGAAGGTCTGGATATTGTTCTTGCTATACGAGTTTGGGCTGAAGGAATTCGCAGAGAAAGGTGTTGCAGCACCATCAGATCCAAGACAAGTTGAGGCTTTTCCAACGGCAGATGGCCAAGACTAAGAGATTGATCTTGGATGGACTTCGAGATCATGTAGTACCTCATGTTGCAGGCAAAAATACAGCTAAGGAAATGTGAGATGCCTTAGTCTAGCTCTATCAGAATTCTTCCGAGAACGGGAAGATGGTTCTCAAAGAAAAGGTAAGGACAGTCAATACATTGAAGGGTGAGAGTGTGACAGACTATCTCACCAGAGTACAAGAAATCTGTGATGAGTTAGCAGCTGTTAGAGAAAAGCCCATGCACACTGAGCTAATGTGTGTGGCTCTGAATGGGTTTACCAAAGATTGGCATACCTTCGTTCAAAGTATTACTGGACCACAGCAGTTGCCAGATTGGGAACGACTTGTAGTAATTTACAGGGTAAGTTCCTCAAATAGAACACCAAAGGACACCGCTCACAAACAAATCACAGATCAATACACAAGTATTCTTAACGTGGTTAAAACCCTCAAGGAGGGAAACAGTCCACGGCCTGAGTCAACGTGGCCACTTCAGGCAATTTATTAATAAAAGAAAGAAAATTTACATAAGCTTCTCTCATGAACGGTCACCCTACAAATGACCCTCCATGCTCTTTAAATATAGATCATGGACCAATCGGGTGTTAAGCCACGAATCAAGTGTCGGTAAATACCGAGGAGAGAATGAACCATCGGATCACTTCATGTCTAGAACATATCATGATCGTCGGATTGTAAGTTACAAAAGTACATATTAAAGAACACACTTTACCTAACTCTACACTAGACCAAGTTATACTTAACTATTTCCTATGTGTCGGAATATCCTAACACGACTATGGAGTGACTTCACTCAAGAGGAGATGAGGCTCAGAATAGTCGAGACTTCTAGTAGCAGCGACAAGGGATCCAAGGTTGAGAAGGAGGAGGAAAACTGTGCTCTTGCAGCTAAAGCCAAGGGCAAGAAAGGCAAAGGTAAGAGCGAGAACAGTGAAAAGGGTGAAAAGAAGAAGTCAGATCTGAACAAGATCAAATGCTTCCATTACCATACTTTTGGACACTATGCTTCCAAGTGTCCTAACCGGAAGAAGAAGGGATCGAATAAGGAGCATGTAGCTACATCAGCTGAGGTTGATGAGTTTGCATCTCAGTTTGAGAAGGATTTCTCCTTGATAGCTTGCATAGCAAGCTCAGTGTTTTAAAGAGAGCAGTACATGGCATATTGATTCAAGAGCCTCTTTCCATATGACTGGGAACTAGGTGCATTTCAACCAGCTGGATGAGAAGGATAAGTAGGATTGCAAGCCCATGGCCACGCCTCTAGTCACAAACTAGAGGAAGGTGGATGTTAGCAGAGGAGAGCGAGTGGATCCTACATTATACAAGCAACTCATTCAATCGTTGATGTACTTGGTCAACACACGACCTGATATTAGTTTTGTTGTCAACCAGCTGAGTCAGTTCATGGTGGAACCGACCAGAGTGCATTGGGTTGTTGCAAAGCATGTGTTGAGATACCTTAGAGGCACAACGGACCATGGATTGTGGTACAGACAAGTTGATGGAGTGAGGCTTGACGGCTTCACAAATGCAGATTGGGCAAGGAACTCAATGGATAGGAAGAATACTTCAGCTGGCATCTTCAGCATTGGTTCAGCAATTGTTTCTTGGTACAGCACGAAGCATAATTCAATTACACTCAGTTCAGTAAAGGCTGAGTACATGGTTGTTAGCAAGCAACTTACAAGGCTATTTGGATGAAGAAGTTGCTTATAGGACTTTAGATAGAGGTTGAAGCCTACCATGATACATTGTGATAATCATAGTTGCATTAAGCTCTCTGAAAACCTAGTGTTTCATGATCGCTCAAAACATATCAAGATCAGGTATCACCATCTTAGAAATTGCATGCAAAAGGGGTTTGTGAAGATATTGTACATTCCAACAAGGGAGGAGACAACAGAAATCTTAGCCAAGGCATTGGGAAGAAGCATTTTTTCATCACAAAGATAAGTTGGGAGTTGTACAAAATCCCTTCCTCGCTAAGAGGAAGCATTGAAAAGTAGCGTAGGAATGGATTCCTTGATTTGTGCCTTAATTCAAAGAATCGATTTTCTAGTCCTCTTAATCATGCACGAGTTCCAATGATGTGGCCAAGTTCAAGAAGCAATTTGACTAATGCGAATTTGTGGAGGACAGAGTTATTTGTCCTCTAGTGTGAGTTAAATTGGGAATTGAAGGAACAAGTGGAGTTAGCCTCCTAAATTTTAGGAGGATCCAATTAACTAGTTCTATTGACTTTGTTAACTGGAAAAGCTCCATCTCAACTTCCTATTTTAGAAACTCACTAACAATAGCCTAATCGAAGAGCTTATAAGAAGATCGAAGGCACACAATTGGATCATAATTCTTGTGGGTGAGCTTGTGAAGAAAGGTGCCAATGAGTTTTCTTGTGCGAGATATTGTGGAGAGCAATTTCCTCTTGGAGTGCCCATAGAAATAGGGAAATTCCCTATTTAATAGGAGCTCAGGTTGCGCTAGGAAATAGGAGGCTATTTTCTAAGGAATTGCGCAAGGAAATCGAAGCCTCTAGTGCACATACAAGGAGGAAGAAGATTGGGGATCAAGCAGGGGTTTCAGACCTAGGGCAGGCAGGAGAATCATTGTATTTTCATATTGAAACAAGCTTGTATTTGTATGAGATCTATTGCTCAGTCTCCTATCAACAAAATTTGAAGCAAGCGAGGGTTTTCCCAGTTGGGTTCCCTATAAAAAGTGTGTTGTTTATAGCGCGAAATTGTGTCTTTTATTTCTGTTCTATTCCACTGCTATTTGGTAGAAAAATTTTGTGTCTCTGTGAAAAGAAAAATTGTTTTTAGATTGTTCATATTAGCAGATCAAAATTTTGTGAAAATTCTACATGGTATCAGAGCAATGAACAGGAATCAACTAGCACATAGTCTTCAAGTTTGAAAGATGACAACTCACACACGATTGAGATTGAGAGAGAATGATAGACTATATGGTGCTTCAAATTTTGGTGTTTGGAAGGTTCAAATATTGTTCTTGTTGGACGAGTTTGGGCTGAAGGAATTCACAGAGAAATGTGTTGCAACACCTTCAAATCCAAACAAGTTGAGGCCTTTCCAAAGGCAGATGGCCAAGACCAAGAGAACGATCCTGAATGGACTTCAGGATAATGTAGTCTCGCATGTTGCAAGCAAAAATATAGTTAAGGAAATGTGGGATGCCTTAGTCCAGCTCTACCAGAGTTTTTCCAATAACCAGAAGATCATTCTCAAAGAATAGTTAAGGATAGTCAAGATGTTGAAGGGTGAGAGTGTGATTGTGTTGAAATTTGGTACCGGAGGACAGGTGGTTCCCTTAGGCTTTGATCTTTGGCCTAGGGAAAAGTGTCCAAAAGATTTTAATTTTTCTCCTAAAGTGACTTTATAATTTTTATAGAGTTAAAATCTAATTTAAAGTGACTTTAAGTGATAAAGTTACTAAGTCTAATTTTAAAGTGACTTTTATAAAGTCAATGAAAAATTAGAAAGGAAAAGTGACTTTGGAAATAAATGACTAAGTGGGTCTTTATTAAAGTGGGATGAATTAAAAAATAGAAAGTGAGATTTAAATGTGCATTTAATCTCAGCCATTGATCTAAATCTATTTCAGCCATTGAATTTAGGGATCACCCAAAAGTCACTTGGATCACCAAAAAGTCATTTGGAGTTATATTAAGGGAGGAAAGGGAGGAAAAGATCACATTCGATTCAATTCTTTCATGAGCAGATTGAGAGAAGGAGAGCAAGAGAGCAAGGGAGATTTCTGGACAACGAGTTGCGGAGTATCAGCAGCGAAGTTTCAGCAGGGCAGTTTTTCAGCAAGGCTGAGATAAGTTGTAAAAGTTTGCTTGCTGATTTTTGCTGAATATTTTCTTGTTGTAAAAAGGCATTTTGCAGAAATAAAGAAGAGCTCTCAAACTAGTTTTCCCCAAGAGTTGTAGGGGGTTTTTCCAGGGTCACGTTGACCAAAAATATCAGTGTTTTAATGTGTTTTAATGGCTGTTTATTATTGCTGATTTTTATTTCTGGAATTTCTAGCATTCTGTAAATTTTCCAGAATTTGTGATTTCAGCAAATTTATTTTTTCCAGCCTGTTGAATGTATGTTTATGGGAAAGGGCATTTAACTACATGGGAGAAATAAGGAGAAACTGAAAACCGGGGTGGGAAAACAAATTTTTTTACATGGTATCAGAGCTTGAGTGCTGAAGGGCAGTTTGGGACAGCAAAAGAGAAAAATTACAGCTGCTGATTTTTCACTCAGAAAATTCCAGCAAGCTTATTTTTCATAAACAGCAGGTTTTATCTTTACTACAGCAGTGCTATTTTTCAGTTTTAGGACAGCAGGATGTCATTGAGATTGAGGGTGGAGGATAAGTTGGATGGGCATACAAATTACAGCATTTGGAAGGAGAGAATGCAGAGTATCTTTGAGGAGGCAGAAGTCTGGGATATCATGGTGCATACCACACAGAACCCTGTTGTTGTGCCTACCGATGCTACTCAGTTGGCTGAGTATAATAAAAAGAACAACAAGGGTAAGAAGTTGATTCTAGACGGAGTCAAAGACCATTGCATTCCTCATGTGAGAGGAAAGAGCAATGCCCATGAGATGTGGACAGCATTGTCCAATCTCTACCAGAGTACCAATGAGAACCGGAAAATCGTTCTGAAGGAGAAACTGAAAAAATTAAGATGGGCAATGATAGTGCAGCTGGATATCTCACTAAGATTACTAATGTGAAAGATGAACTGGCAGTGATTGGAGAGGCCATTCCACCCACTGAGTTGGTGCAGATTGCGGTAAATGGCCTCCCCCGTTCATGGATGAACTTCGCTGATGGGGTTTGTGCACGTGAGACCCTTCCCACATGGGAGAGGTTTTGGAATGATTGCATTCAAACAGAGATCAGGAAAGGTCAGCTTGGAGCAACCAAGCCAGTTGAGCAGGATGAGGATGTAGCACTGCTGGCAGGAGGCAAGAAAGGCAAAGGGAAGAAGCAGGCTTCCACAAGCAGTGGTGGGGGCAAAGGCAAAGGTAAAGGTAAACAGGTAAACACACAGAAGGACTATTCCAAGGTGAAGTGTTGGAATTGTAAAATGATGGGACACTATGCAGTTGTGTGTCCAGAGAAGAAGAAGAAGAAGGGGAAGGACCAGAGTTTGGTAGCATCAGCAGAGATTGAGGAACTTGCAGGTCGTTTTGACTGGGAGTTTTGCATTCACTATGTGTGAGTCCTCTAGTGCAGGATCACCGGCCATACAGGTTCAGAGGGAGCAGGCTTTTCCCTCGTTTAGCGGAGCATCTACAGGTATCTGGTATGTAGACAGTGGGGCTTCACGTCATATGACAGGAGTCCGTGAGTACTTCTCAGAGCTTTAAGAGAGTGACACTGATGTAGAGGTAGTACTCGGTGATGACAGAGTTGTTAGAGCAGTCGGGGTGGGGACACTTACATTTCAGAGGGAGTCCAAACCTCCCTTGAAAGTGACAGAGATTCTTTATGTGCCAGGGATGAGGAAGAACCTCATATCTGTCTCAGCTTTGGAGGACAGAGGATATGAGGTACTGTTCAGGGGAGGACAGGGGTTGATGTATCCCAGGGGCGCTCCAACTGAGTCAGCTAGAGTGATAG
>APFE030823996.1:5474-62219 GCA_000404065.3 Pinus taeda | reverse complement strand
TTGGAGTTATATTAAGGGAGGAAAAGGAGGAAAAGATCACATTCAATTCAATTCTTTCATGAGTAGATTGAGAGAAGGAGAGCAAGAGAGCAAGGGAGATTTCTGGACAGTGAGTTGCGGAGTATCAGCAGCGGAGTTTCAGCATCGGAGTAACAACAACGAAGTTTCAGCAGGGCAGTTTTTCAGCAAGGCTGAGATAAGTTGTAAAAGTTTGCTTGCATATTTTTGCTGAATATTTTCTTGCTGTAAAAAGACATTTTTCAGAAATAAAGAAGAGCTCTCAAACTGGTTTTCCCCAAGAGTTGTAGGGGGTTTTTTCAGGGTCACGTTGACCAAAAATATCAGTGTTTTAATGTGTTTTAATGGCTGTTTATTACTGCTGATTTTTATTTCTGCAATTTCCAGCATTCTGTAAATTTTCCAGAATTTGTGTTTTCAGCAAATTTATTTTTCAGCTTGTTGAATGTATGGTTATGGGAAAGGGCATTTAACTACATGGGAGAAATAAGGAGAAACTGAAAACCAAGGTGGGAAAACAGAAATTTTTATAGATTGCCTATCTCACTAGAGTACAAGAAATTTGTGATGAGCTAGCAGTTGTTGGAGAAAATCCAACAGACACTGAGCTAGTGCATGTGGCTTTGAATGGGTTTACCAAAGGTTGGCATACCTTCATTCAAAGCATTATTGGACAAGGGCAGTTTCCGGATTGGGAACGACTATCGAGTGACTTCACTTAGGAGGAGTTCAGGCTCAGACTAGTCGAGATTTCTAGGAACAGTGGCAAGGTTGAGAAGGTTGAGAAGGAGGAAAATCTTGCTCTTGCAGGTAAAGCCAAGGGCAAGAAAGGCAAAAGGAATAGCGAGAATAGTCAAAAGGGTGACAAGAAGAAGTCGGATCAGAGTACAATCAAATGCTTTCGTTGCCATAATTTTGGACACTATGCTTCTAAGTGTCCTAACCTTAAGAAGGGAGGGTTGAATAAGGAGCATGTAGTTGCATCAGCTGAGGTAGATGAGTTTGCCTCTTAGTTTGAGAAGGATTTCTCATTGATAGCTTGCATCACAAGCTCAGTTTTTTAAAGGGAGCGATATGTGGCATATTGATTCAAGAGCCTCCTTCCATATGACTGGGAACAGAGAGTATTGCAGCGAGCTAGATGAGAAGGATATGCAAGATTGCAGGCCCATTGCCACACCTTTAGTCACAAATTGGAGGAAGGTGGATGCTAGGAGAGGAGAGCGAGTGGATCCTACATTATACAAGCAGCTCATTCGGTCATTGATGTACTTGGTTAACACACAACCTGATATTAGTTTTGTTGTCAACCAACTGAGTCAATTCATGGTGGAACCGATCAAACTGCATTGGGTTGTTGCAAATCATGTGTTGAAATACCTCAAAGGCACAGCAGACTATGGATTGTGGTACAGACAAGTTGATGGGGTGAGGCTTCAGGGCTTCACAGATGCAGATTGGGCAGGGGGCTCCACAGACAGGAAGAGTGCTTCAGGTGGCATCTTTAGTATTGGATCAGCGGTTGTTTCTTGCTACAACAAGAAGCAGAGACCAGTTGCACTCAGCTCAGTAGAGGTTGAGTACATGGCTGCCAGTTAGGCAACTTGCAAGGCTATTTGGATGAGGAAGTTGCTTGTGGGACTTTTTAGACAAAGGATGGATCCTGCCATGATAAATTGTGATAATCAAAGTTGCATTAAGCTCCTTGAAAACTGAGTGTTTCATTATCACTCAAAGCATAACGAGATCAGGTATCAGTGATCACCATCTTAGAGATTGCGTGCAGAAGGGGTTTGTGAAGCTATCGTACATCCCAATAGGGGAGCAAACAACAAACATCTTGACCAAGGCATTGGCAAGAAGAAGTTTTGTTTATCACAGAGATAAGGTGGGAGTTATACAGAATCACTTCCTCGCTAAGAGGGAGTGTTGAAAAGTAGCATAAGAATGGATTCCTTGATTTGTGCTTTAATTCAAGGAATCAATTTTTTGATCTTCTTAATCATGCGCGAGTTCCAGTGATGTGGACAAGTTCAAGAGGTAGATTGACTAGTGCGAATTTGTGGAGGATCAAGTTATTCATCGTCTAGTGTGTGTTAAATTAGGAACAAAAGGAACAAGTGGAGTTAGTCTCCTAAACTTTAGGAGGATCCAGTTAACTAGTTATGTTGACTTTTGTTAACTAGTGAAGCAACAATTGTGTAGCTTGTTGACTTTAATGTAAAAATACACAAAATATTTGTAATAATTTACTAATATATATATAAAATGTACACGACGTAGAATGTTACAATGAGGACCCGCATATATACTAAACAAGTGTCCCTTCACGATTGGGCATGTCTTTTAGACATGCCTTCTCACTTAACTTGATGACTATTTAAAAAAAATCATTATTTGATTATTTATCATTTACATTATTTATTTTTATTTTATTTTGTTATGAATTATATTCATAACATTGCCACCTTCTTCAAAAAGCTTTGTCCTTAAAGCTTATTGTTGATCTTTTTCTTCATGTTGCACTTGTTATCTCGGCTTGGGTTTTTTCTCTTTTTCTTATATATATATATTGTTTGTAATATAATTATAATGTAAGATCCTGGCTCTATACTGTTCATGAAGTATTATGTTTACGATCTGTATTAATGTAATATAGACATCAACTGTGTAGGGGCCTTGACTGGATTCTTATGTATTAAACTGAGTCATGTATCACACACCCAGTATATGTATTAAACAATTGGTATCATCGTATATGAGGATCCGCTTTTTCCAAAAAGCGTGACATATCACACACCCCACGTCACATCGTTTTACGGGAGGACAAGACGCTTGACGGCAGGGGACGCAACCTTTTATGCGGACTAGCTAGTCGACAGTCAAAACAATAACCTGGGGTATTGACGTCTATAGCATTAGGAACTATATAACATATAGTTTTTTTAAACGGAACGTGACCACCCGGTTTTGACCGAAGACTAAGTGCAACTTTATTGGACGGCTCTGTTGGCTATCGGGAAGGTGATAGTGGACAGTGGAAGCACGAACCACAGGCTCAGGCATGTGCCAGAGCAAGTAGAGCCTTTCAAATTTTTTAAAGACTTCATCACTCATCAACAAATTTGAAGAATTTTTCCAAATGGTCAAATCTCTAGATATATTGGTGCCAAAAAACCGCAAGTCTACGAGATGTTCAACAACCACGAAACACAAACCCCTCATGTTTATGTTATTAGTGATTTGAGGAAGATTCTGACCTTTGGGAATGTGAATTCCTCGTATGCGACAGAAGTATGATCTGTGTTGCAACTGCAACAAGTTTACTATATCAACTGTGCAAGCCATGCGTAGCGGTTTATCTATTGACAGTAACTCCTCTCTCACAGTGTGTCTTGCCAATGCCCTAGCTTGATTTTGCGTTATAATTTTAAGACTCCTATGTGGTAATATTGCCAACGACAAGTTCCATTGCCACAGCTTTTATGCTATGCACATGTAGCGTTGTCGTCTTTGTACAGTCATGAGGTTGCAGTCTGTCGTGCAACGTGTAACAATGACATCCTTAGGGATTTTAATATCTACAGGGGACTCCACACCAGTCTCAAAATCCACAAGGCATTTTTTACGAAGGCTTTCAAGGCAAACTAAGATATCATTGTAACCTAATCCCCCTAATACTCGAACCGTTAGTTCCTTGTCTTCTTCTACAAGGAAACACCCAATGTCTAAAAATAATTCCTTTTCTTCATTACCCATAGCTTGATAACCTAATTTTACTGTATTTATTACAGTGTCTGCCTCTCACAATGGCAGCGCTTGAGAGAACTACTCCAACTGCGTCTTCCAATATGTTCTGTCAAGATTGCCATAAACCTTTTCCCACAAAACTTTTAAGCATAAAGGCAAACCCCCAAAAATTCTCAAGAACTCTTCCACCAAATCTTCATATCCTTCAGGCAACTTTGATTAAAGGAAATCATGACGGTAGAAGAGCTCTTGGGCATGCTTTTTCTGCAATGGTTTTACATCATACAACAAGGTATCTGCAAAAGAACCTCTGAATATATAATTATCACGACATGTTATTACGATCAAACTACCATGTTCTAGCACATGCACATCCAGGAAACTCTTGATCTTTTCCACACCATCCACATCATCAAAAACAATCAAAAAATTTTGCCCCTTAAACTATTTTGTATAATTCGCTTGTGTTGGCCAATGGCGAAAGCACATTCATACCTAGCAAATCACGAAAGAGTTGTTGCTGCAAAGATGGGAAGCTGGCATCTTCTCTAACGTTAGACAAATAACAAGACCGAGTAACTTGAGTTGTTTGCCCACACCTAGTCTCACCACTAACAACAACAACATCATTCTTTCTCATCAATTCAAGCAATTGCGTGTTTGATTCTGCTATAAGAAGGGCTGCCCTAGCTTCCAGCATCATCTTGAACTTTTTCATTTTCATTTTTTCCTTGAATTCTTACTTCAAAGAGTAGCTTTCAGCTTTTCTGTCTGACCCGGATCTCTCCTCTCTTAGTGTGTTTGATACCAAGGTGAAAGGCCAAGGCTCCTGCCACATAACAGACCCAACTCCATTCGTACCAGCAGCAATATGCACAGCAGCCCACTGAATAGCTACAAGTTGTGGAGTATTAATCGTCTTATGAAGATGTTTTGTAAAATTTGATAAAACATTCAAGGATTGTTGGGGGCTCCTCCTCATACTTAGGAAAGTGATTTGGGCTAGGATCTTAAATTGATCGTTGTATCTAGGTATTAAGACGTCGAAAAGCATGCAAAGCCGCATATTCATCTTCACTATCATAATTCGTATTTGACATAACCTCTTCTTCAGAATTTTCCATATTCATATCAATTTCTTTATCAAAAGTAATTTCTTCTTCTTTTTCTTCTTCCACATTTTTCTCTTCATTATCATCAATGTCGTCTCCTACATCTTCCTCATTGTTATGATATTGTTCATCTTCTTGTTTCTCAAGATATTCCTCATCCACATCATCTTCATCTGGATCATCATCTTGATCTATATCATTCTCATCCACATCAAGATCAGCTTCATCTGGATCATCATCCTGATCTATATCGGCTTCATCGGAATTTTCAACATTATAATCATCTCTCGCTTCAACATGTTTCATTTCACCATCGCTATCATCTACCTTATTATCGATTTCCTTTAGACGTGCTTTAATTTCTGCATATGATTTTCCCCATTGCTGAAGTTTTTCTTGAATTTTATGAAACTACTCAACGCATTCAGGACTTAAACTTAACGGTGTATTGTGCGGTGAACAATGTTTTTTTTTCTCGATTAAACTATTCTATTATATACGAAAAACCAGAGTATAATTACAAACACGTTGTCTGAAAGATCCATCTGCCTGAAAGAGTGGCATTCTGGATCAACCAAATGTAGCAGAAAGAGAGGGCTACCCGATTCATTCCCTCACAGGGGCGTTTGTGACCAGTAAAATCATTCCCACGCAGGGGAGGACAAAATTGACACCCATGCACGACTATAACCGACCACAAAACTGATATCCAAACAAGACTGTAACCGACCATACGCCTCAGTGTTGGCATATTGCTGCATTGACACGTTAACATAAAGATAATCGACACGAAGACAAGCCAGAGACAATTGGGCAGATGGACATGACCAAAAAGAAAGGAGAGAACAAAATTCCACCCGAGCTACAAGACCTGAGACCTAGCAGCAGACTAGTCCTCCGGCACCTCCTCCACAATTGGGCACCATCCATATTCTTCCTCTTCCTGAGCTTGGCCCTCTTTCGCCTCGGCCGCTTCTGGCTGCTTCTGGTTCTTCTCCGACTGAAGGTCTGGCAATTTTGTGCCCTTCCCCTTGTCCATCGTGGGCAGTTCAGATGTTTTGGCTATGTCTACCGGGACCGCGAATTCTAGAGGAGCACTGGTTCCGCCCTCATCCTGGGCTTCATCAATAAAAAGAACAGAGACGTGGGCATTAATCCTTGGATGATTCAGGGGGTTGTTGAAGGTGAAAATAGCTGAGCCGAAGTAAGGAGCAGCCGAAGACCCAGGTGAGCTGGCCTCCATAAATTGGTTGTGCCTGAGAGAGCTTGCACCTCCTAATTGAGGGCAATGGCAGTGACAGCGACAATGAGGGCAGTGACAGTGAGAATGGGTTTTCGCCTCGGCTGAGGGGCACGATGACCCTCCACGACTGGAGCCGCGACGACTCAGCATCCGCTGACGAGTCCTGACCATGTTAGCAGAGCAATCCAGAGCCGAATTGAAATGCAAAAGACCAACAAGGGTGTAAACAAACTGCGCAATCAGACCCGGGGTGGAATAAATCAGACCAGGGCCGGAATTTGTCAGCACCAGCGACGGTATGGGAACCCCAGACCCTGCCCAAATGAACATGGTGATGCCTGGGCTGCCTCTGTTTATAAAACTCCATCCTCTACCTCAAGGGTCGCCCGCCATTAATGAGGCATTCAATTGTGAAGCGGAGCCAAATTCTGTAACGCAGCCAAAGGAGGTCGGAGCGTAAATGCTCCTTGGCTGCCGTCCCATAACATTTAACATCGCCTTCCGGGGTGTCCTTCGCCACCGTCTTCCAAGTCGCCTTTGCGCATGGCAGGCAAGTGGCCTCCCATGCACCCTCGTCCCATCAGCCTATTCACGTTGGTTTGCACCCGCATCCGGGGGTGCGGTGAACAATATTCAAAGACTCGCATGGTTATATTGTACAACAGATAATGTTCAAAGTCTCGCATGGCTCCGATACCACTGAAGAAACAATTGTGTAGCTTGTTGACTTTAATGTAAAAATATACAAAAGGTATGTGTAATAATTTATTAATAGATATATTATTATTTATATATATATTATATATTATAATATATAATGTACAAGATGAATGTTACAATGAAACCCACATATATACTAGGCATGTGTCCCTTCACGATTGGACCTGTCTTTTAGACAAGCCTTTTCACTTAACTTGATGACTATTTAGCATAATCATTATTTCATTTTTATCATTTACATTAGTTATTTTTATTTTATTTTGCTATGAATTATGTTCATAACAACTAGAAAAGCTCCACGTCAACTTCCTAATTTAGAAACTAACAATAGCCTAATCGAAGAGTTTATAAGGAGATCGAAGGCACACAATTGGATCATAATTTTTTTTGTGAGCTTGTGAAGGAAGGTGCCAAGGAGTTTTCTTGTGCGAGTTATTGTGGAGAGCAATTTTTTCTTGGAGTGCGCATAGAAATAGGGAAATTCCCTATTTAATAAGAGATCGTGTTGCGCTAAGGAATAGGAGGCTATTCCTAAGGAATTGTGCAAAAAAATCGAAGCCTCTAGTGCGCATACAAGGAGGAAGAAGATCAAGGATCAAGCAGGGGTTTCAGGCCTAGGGCAGGAAGGAGAACCATTGTATTTTCATATTGAAAAAACTTGTATTTGTATGAGATCTATTGCTCAATTTTCTATCAATAAAATTTTGAAGCAAGCAAGGGTTTTCTCAGTTGGGTTCCCTAGAAAAAGTGTGTTGTTTATTGTGTGAAGTTGTGTCTTTTATTTCTGTTCTATTCCGCTCCTATTTGGTAGAGAAATTATGAGTCTATGCGAAAAGAAAAAATCGTTTTCAAATTGTTCATATTAGTAGATCAAAATTTCGTGGAAATTCTACAGACTTGTGGCAATTTCAAACCTCCTTTGTTTTAGGCCTATGAACAGAAGCTCGAACTATGACTAGAACAGTGCACAAAAGCTCGGACCTGTGGCAATTTCAAACCTCCCTTGTTTCAGACCTATGGACAAAGACTTGAACTCTGACTAGGACAGTAGACACAAGCTTGAATTATATTCAGATAGTGAATAGAGGCTTGCACTATATACTTGATTGAGAACTTAAGTCTTGATCTTATTTTGAAAGTTGAATTGGATCAGCTTATAAACACATATGTAATCACTTTGTGAACAGAGGATTTGGAGGGAAGTGGAGACTCAACTTGGATCAAATTATGTATCAGAACATGATGTACTTGTTTGGATGATCGTGATGGTTCTTTGAAGCCTCTTCTTTGTGAACCTACTTGATCAATTTTGAATATTTCTTTAGGAGCATATGAAAAAATCTTTGGGATATTATTGAAGATATATTTGAAGACTTATTTGTTGAAGTATTTTGAAGTAGACCATTTTGAAGAGGATTTTTAAGATTACCTAGTACACATTTGGAGCTCAACTTGTATCTCTTTGAGCAAGTACTGTAATAGTCTTAGAATACCTTTGAAGCAGCTTGCTGCAAACTTGAAGTTGACTTGGACAACTTGTTGATGCTAAGCTTGGAGACCCCTGGAGCAGACTTGAAGATACCTATTGTAGCAGATTTTGGTGACCCAATTTTGAGCAACCACTATAGACAATATTTTCAAAGTATTTTGAAAAGGTTGGAGCTGGATTAATTTTTGAGGATTGGAGTCCTCATAAGAGAGGTTGGAGCCTGGATTGATTTTTGAGGATTGGAGTCCTGAGAAGAGGTTGGAGCCTTGTTGGTACCAAGTTGGAGCCTGGATTGATATTTGAGGATTGGAGTCCTCATTCAAGGTTGGAGCCTTAAAGAAGTTAGAATTTTATTGTATTGATTAGAGCCTGAACTATTGTATAGGATTGGAGTCCTCATTGTTTTTATTAATAAAATTATTTTCTTATTCTACATCTATAACATTGTGTTCCGTTAATGATATAAACTAAGTAAATTTGAATTGGGAATGAAACACTGATTCACCCCCCCCAGTATTTCTAACTTTATGATGCAGATTTTGGTTGGGCCAATGAGTGCAAGCGCCGAGTATAACTTGATCCAATAGGGAGTAAGGTGAGTTCCATGAGCCACATGGGGCAAATTCTCGAGGGGGCTTATATGTAGAGTTGGACGAATAAAGAACCTTGATCAAGAATATTCCAAGGAATCCAAATTTGGATCGTTAGGGAAAAAGATTTCATTATCTACCAAGGATGCTTCTTGTTGTATCTCTGAGATGATAATGGTCAACTATCATGCCAGAGCATCTAAGATAATTGTTTTGGGGCTTTCGTTTTAATTTGGAGGACCAATGTATGAAATAGATGTAACACTGTAATGCCTAACCTTGTGAATAATAGTAATTTCAAAGCAGAGGGTTGCTATAAAATTTCACACAGTGATATAGCTTGTATGGTGGCGATCAGAAACAGAGAAATAATATGATTATCACAGTTTTCAAATTGAAAATTAAATAATCATAAGTATGAAAACCTTTAAACTATGTTCAGAAGGTTTAAGAGAATATGCTTAAGCTTACAAAAGATGTTGATGATTTATTGATTCAAAGGGAATTAATTAAACAAACAGTACATTAATTCATTCTCTTTATAGATTATCACTTCAGAAGCTTATAAGAATAGATTGAAACCCAATTATTTCTACCTAGTTATCTCTATAAGACATAAGAACATGAAGAAAAACATAATGAGTAATACTGGAAAAACTTACAAGAAACACAAACTGTGTAAAATAGAATTCAGAATCTTTTGCTTTGTATTAATGATCCAGAAAAATCAAGTACATCAAATGTTTAGAAATATTTCTTCAAGGGTGCAACCATTACTAACTTGTGAAGAGAGTTATTTATACAACAGTAGAACTAAGAAAATATCCTACACTGTTTTTACAAAAATAGATTATTATAAAATCAAAATAATCACTGCTAATTGACCTAACACTATTTTGATGTTGTGTTGTTGGTGACTATCACTGAAAAAAAACTGAAAATTGTTGAAGCTGGCTAACTGTTCCTCCAAAAGTTGAATGTTGTTCGATTTTCACGCTGGACATCATATTTACTTATGATCTTTCATCTGATACACTTTGCCTTGTATTTCTTCATATGTCTCCTCTATTTAGTCTTTTACCATGAATGCTCTGTCACCTGCGTTTACTTTACCAGTCACACTAAATCACATCATCTGGTATCTTTTACTCTTATCTTGCATTTATATCTTTAGTAAAAGTGAATTTCACTAAAGCCCTGTTTGACTTCATGTGAAAATGTGATATGTTGTTGCTGATTTATCTATGTTTTAACAATTACTACCTCTGTGTAAATGATTTCTTCTGCTCTGTGTATAATTGTCTTTTCCTTCTTAATAAAGCCTTTTGAGTAGATTTCTTAGCGAATCTTCAAGTAAACATGTTTTGAACTAGTATCAACATTGTTTATCCAAGCTTCTGGCCTTCTAATCATGTGCAAAATAAAACAATTTATTAATAAAAACACAGGTTGACAGGGAGGTGATAATGGCTTCAGGGAACAAGAAAGTCTGTGGACGAAGTCTGGAGCGTGTTTCGGGAGGTAAACAATGGTTAAATTGGGTTGCAGATGCTTAGGGTGGAGCAAGAAGGCTTACACGGCTTTCAGTGAAAAAACGAGCGAAAAGAGTGAAAATGAGGGATTTGGCTTTTTAACGGGTAATGTTTTAAAATTTGGCCCGGAAATCAATAAATGAACAGTGGATGGTTTCGACTTACGCGGGGAGGCAGTATTAAGGTTCATCACACGGCTTTTGGCACTTGGGCGGTTTTCCATGAGGGCACGCGAGTTCACGTAAAGCTGCCACGTAACTGAAGGGGTAAAGGTCGGACGTCGGGAGTGCGCGACATGGATGTGGGTCATTGGACTTTGAAGAGGGTGATCGGAGGGCTATCGCGCGGTCGAGATGCATGAAAGCAAATCGGGCGAAGATTAGCAGGGCCCGAGGGATAATTACAAATGATTTGTAATTATTTAATGATATAAAGAGGGTTAAAAATATAATGGACGAGTTTATGGAGTGGGACCAGGGTTAAATGTTGCGGGGTTTGTTAACCGCACCAAGGGGGTGGGTTAGAAGGTTTTATATCGGGAAAATATGAATTTGTGAAGTTAATTAAAATAAAGCAGGGGGAAGACAAAACTTTAGGATAAAGGGTCTTTATAGGTTAAAAGGGTTTTGTCGGGAAAAATATGGATTGGCAGAGTTAATTAAACAATGCGGGGGGGGAAATTTAAACTTAGAATAAAGGGGTTTTTTGGGTGAAATAGGGGTATTAATAAGGGGAAAGTGATTTCTTCAAAGGGGAATGGGTCTCACACTAGGGAAAAGAGGTTTTGGGTTGGGAAATGACCTTTGGAGGGTAATTTGCTAGGAAAATGTGTGAAACCAAAGGGCAATGGTGAAAATGAAGGGAAAAAGGGTATTTTAACAAAAAATGGTGGGATAATGGAGATATTAGTACGTATGTGGTGGGGGATGAAATGAAATGAGGAGAAGTTAATCAAATCAGCTAGTGAACATCTTTTCACTTTCATAACTGCTCCTGCACACTGAAACATTGGATCAAGCATGATAAATGTGCTTATGCTTTAACAACCTTGTATTTCTCCAACCTTTCTTCTACCTACCCTTTACTTATCCTAACGTTTTTTACTTATTTTTCAGAGTGCATTTAAGCTAGCAACCCAATATTTCTTTTCATGAATAATCTACCTCTATACCTTATTCTCTCCATTGGCTCAGATTAAACTGTTGAACCAATTTTATTTTCTACCTATGATAATCAATTTAAAACAAATCCAATTATGGTTAAACTATATAATTGGATTAAATAAACTAGTGTGGCATCTAAACAAACTGCACACAACTACTATTCAAAAGTGAATTAGAGTAGAAGTAGTGGCATTTAGATTTGCAACACTATCACAGTTTATTGCTTTTTGCTTTTCTCTCTAACCCAACATTTTATTTTTGCCTTCATTTTTCTTTGACATGTACATATTTATTAAAATATTTCCTAACATTTTTATTCAGTATTCTTTTTGTCCATATCCTAGCTTAACATTTTTTTTGAAAAATATTTTTCAGTTTTTGGACTAATTTATTTTAACTTACCAAAACCAAAAAATGCTACAACATCGGCTCCATCTAGGGACTGCTTTCTCTTGTAGAATGTCGAGAACCTGGAGATCCATGTGCCTTCTCCTTTGGCTATGGAGTCTTTTGCTGTAAAAAATACACTAACTTGAAAAGTAAAAGAAACTAGAGTTTTTACAATGGTAGTAATGAAATCTACTTCAACTTCTCAGTACTGAATGTAATGTTTGAGAAACCTTCCATTTACAGGATAAGTGGAATATAGCCCCTCAAAATTTTGTAGCACAAAAGTGTTGTTTCCCTTCACTTCAGTAATTGCTAAAAGTCCAAACCACAGGTTGTCAAATTTGCCATGTTTTGCCTTTTCTTCTCTCCTGGAATCCCATCTTAGAACCAGATCACCTTCCTTAAAGTCCCTTTCCCTGGCTCTTCTGTCAAACAAGCTCTGATACTTTTTCGATTTGTATTGAATTTCATCTCTGTTTTCATTTAATTCAATAATTTGATTTATTCTCCTTCAAAAATCATCAGGTTCATCTGTTGAATTCTACAGGAGTTTTAAAACAGGGAAGGCCAAGTCGATAGGGAAGATTACATCTTTCCCATAAACTAACTGGAAAGGAGATTTTCCAGTAGATCTCTTTGGAGTAATTCTGTTTGCCCATACTGCATAAATTAAATGAGAGTCCCAACTATTTTTATGATCTGCTAGAGTCTTTTTTATTACCTTTACCAAACTTTTATTCGAGGATTCTGCAAGGCCATTACCTTGTGGGTAATATGGAGTTGAATGATGTAACAAAATCTGATATTTCTGGCAAAACTCAATCATTTTAACACTAGAAAAAGTTGTTGCATTATCAGTGACAATTTGAATTGGGCAACCAAATCTAGATAAGATGTTCTCTTCAATAAATTTGATTACTACTGAATTAGTAGCATTTCTCACTGGAATTGCTTCCACCCATTTAATGAAATAGTTTGATGCAGTGAGGACCCATCTATGCTGATTACTTGAAGTGGAATGAATCTCTCCAACAAAATCTAATCCCCATTGGAGAAAAGGTTCTGAGACTATTGATGGAACTAGTGGAAGAGTTGCTAATTTTTGCTTACCAGCAAACAGTTGACAAGGAACACAACCTTTGACCTTTGCTCCTACTTGTAAGAACAATGTTGGCCAATAAAATCCTCCCCTTAATATCTTATATGTTGTTGGTCTCCAAGCATAATGTCCTCCACAAAATCCTATATGAAACTGGTCAATGATTCCTTAAGTTTCTGATTCTGTTAAACATAATAACAAAATATTTAGTGGGTCTTTCCAGTACAAATTTGCATTTATGATACAGTACTTCACTGCTTTTAGTTTGAGAGTTTTACACTGGGTTTTGGAGAATGATGTTGGACATTCAAAATGGATCAAGAAATTTGCAATGTCTTGGTACCAATCTAACAACAAAATTTGTCATCAATGTATAAAGGGCAAATCTGATCTGAAGGTAAAGGTTCTTGTGGATTCTTTTCTTCAGGATGAAGGGAAGGTTCTTGTGGATTCTCCTCTTATGCAAGGACAGAAGGTTCTTTTGTATTCTTCTTATCTGAATTTTGAGAAGGTTCTTGTGGATTATTCACTTGTATCTCTAAAATAGAATTGATTCCGAGCACTTTACAATTGGATTCAACGAGAAGCTTAGCTAATCCTTGGCCTTTTACTAGCTTTGTAGTTTTGATAGTTAGATCAAACTCCGGTATTTGAGTGATCCATTTACCTCTCTGTCCATCAGTGTATGCTTGAGTTAAAACGATTTTCACAGCACTGTTAGGAACATAAGTAGTAATAGGAACATACATTCTAAATGATTTCAGGGCTTCAATAAGGGCATAGGCTTGCTTCTCAATTATGTCATACTTAAGCTCGAAATATCTCATAACCTTACTGAAAAAGGCTATGGGTTGATCATGGGAATCTTCATTCTTTTGTAATAGAACAACAGCAAGGGTTGTTTCTGAGGCAAAGGAAAAGACACTGAAAGGTTTAGTGTAATCAGGGTTGGCCAAGGTGGGAGCTTCAGAGTTAGCTTTCTTGATCTGATCAAATGCATGCCTGGAAGAGACAGTCCATTTAACTTCATGATCTTTTCGGAGCATGTCAGTTATATCTTTTACAATCTCAGCATAATTTGGGATGAATCTCCTTAAAAAATTTATCTTGCCTAGAAAAGCTTGAATCTCCTTGTTGTTTCTAGGTAAGGTCAATGTTTTAATGGCAGACACATGCCCGAGATCAATCACCACTCCTTTTTTTGAAATTATATGGCCCAGCAATTTTCCTTCTTTCATAGCAAACAGAGACTTTATAGGATTCAATGATATTCCGAATTTTCTACACCTGTCAAAAACCTTCATCAAGTGCTTTAGATGTTTCTGATTAGATTTAGAAAAAACAGTTATGTCATCAAGATAAATGACCACAAATTTATTTACCTGACCCACAAAAACTACATCCATACTTCTCTGAAATGTTGCTCTAAAATTGGATAAGCCAAATGGCATTCTAGCATACATGAATGTACCCCAAGGTGTAGTAAAGGTTCTCTTCTCTCTGTCTACTGAATCAACATTTACTTGATTATAGCCTGAAAAACCATCAAGCATAGAAAGTCTTTATGCTCCTGAAACCATTTGAAGTAACTAATCCATTTTGGGCAAAGGATAATTATCCTTTAATGATGCTTTGTTCAAATTTCTAAAGTCCACATAGAGTCTGATTTATCCATTCTTCTTTCTAACAAGAACTAAATTTGCAACCCAATTAGAATATCTAAGAGGGAGAATGATCTGGGCGTCTAGCATTTTTTTAATTTCCTTTTCTACAGTTGGTAGAAGAGCTGGATTGATCCTCCTAAGTTTCTGTTGATAAAGAATTGCTTCTGGCTTTAAAGGAATCTTATGTTGTATTAATGAAGTATCATGGGTTTTTAGATCAGCATAGGTCCATGCAAAAACATCCTTATAATTTTGAAGTAACTTAAGATATTGAGCTTTGATCTCAGGATCTAGAGATGCACAGATTTTGATGTTTTTAATATCATCATTTGTTCCAATATTAATTTCTTCTATGTCATCTTGTGAAGAAATGGGCTGAGGGTTTCAGAGGACATCATTTTGATCAAACATTTTTTCTGAAGGAATGAAGCCTTTGGGAATAAAATTGTTAGACAATTGAATAATGTCATGATCAGCAATTTTTGAATTGAAATTTGAAGTATCGTTTCCATTTGTATTTTCATTTTTTTTTTCTGTTCTATCTTCATCAATTTGTAGAACTGAAAATTCATCTATAACCTACATAAAAGATTTCAAATGTTCATCATTTTCAAATATCTGCCAGTGTTTTAGATTGTCTGGGATGGATGGTCTGTACTTGACTTGTATTTGATAGAGTAGGTTGGTTTGATAGGGAATTTTAAATGAACTAGCAGAAACAGCTAAGGCATCTGCATGAATATTCTGATTTCTTGAAATTTAAGTCAAATTAAAAGCATCAAAGAAGTTTTCGACTGAATCCCAAACTTCATTTCGATAAGACCTAAGTCTAGGATGCTTAGTCTAGCAAATATTTCTCACTTGTTTGACAATAAGTTTTGAATCAGTAAAAACACTTAAGTTTTGAACCTTCAAGCTTTTGGCTGATTGCAGTCCCAAAAGGAAAGCTTCATATTCAGCCACATTATTTGTAACTTCGAAGTTGAGTTTGCATGATTGGGTGATATTTTATTTTTCTAGTGAAACTAAAATTACCCCAGCGCCTGCTCCATCTTTTGTACAAGAACCATCAAAAAATAGTTTCCATACATCAGTTTGATTTGGTACAGGACTTTCAATTACATCTTCTATTTTAACTTGAGTTTCATGTATTTGGTTTGAAGAGAGTTGAAAGCAACCAAAATCCTGATCAATTGCATAAATGGGATGATTCCTTGGCTGGTCTATTTTGCAAACAGTGTGCACAAATCTTACCTCTCTATATAACCTTAGTTGTTCTCCCCCATAAACTGGAATAGTGGCATAAGACATACCCATCTGAAGAGTTCCCCCTAATTTAGTACAACAAGACCTAGAAAGGAGCATTCCAAATTTGGGAGGAATATCTATGACAACTATATCAAGCACTACACTTTTCACTGGAATTTGGGGAAGGGTGACTACTAAATCCTTAATCAATCCTAAGCAGGGCACCCTTTTAAAATCAAAGGTGTACAAGTCATGATAGGATCTAGTTATGTCAAGTTTCAAATGGTTCATGATAATTTTTGGCACGAAGTTATGTGATGCTCCAGAATCAAGCATACAATTATATAACATGGAATCATTTGTCTTAAGAGTTACATAGAAAGGAGGCACTATTTCATCTATCATATCTGAGCTAGGACCAAAGACAACTGCTAGTTTTTCATCTTGCAGACTAATGATATCACTTTCAGCATCAATTGAGGTGTTGTGTATCCATTTGGAGACTTGATTTTTATACCCAGGGTTTTTGGAAAGTTCTAAAAGTGGAATTAGGATTTTAACTCTTTCTAACTCTTTTTCAACATTAAATGTAGTCAAAGCATTTTTATCATTTTGAGCAATATCAATTGACTGATTTAATGGTCGAATAATAGTTGTTTGAGTTTCAGCAGCTTTGGTACGAGGTTCAATGATTGGAGTCCCCTTAGGAGGTCTTCCAGGGCCGGGTCTAGGCCTAAGATCATATCTCTTGTTCAACTCTGCAATTAAAAAATCAGAGAAGGCATGGTATTTAGAAACCTGTGAGGATTCTTGATCTTCTTGAACCTGACTTTGTTGTGAGAGAGGAATAATAATTGTTTGATTAGAAGAAGTATCCATGTTATTGATATCTTCCGTAATAGTCATAGTATTTTCATCAGGTTGCTAGTCATCTATCAATAAAGGAGTGGGAACCTGCTGATCATTATTAGGTCTCTGAAGAATTTGTAATTGGGGATTCCTTTTATACTGACCTTGATTTTGATTTTGGGGTTTAGTAACTGCATAGTATTCAAAACCGGCCTTGCTAACTGGTTACCGGTCTAACCGGCCGGTTAGCAAGCCCACCGATCGAAACCGGCCAAAAAACTCGGTCAGAGGGGTCACTTCGCCATTTTTTGCAGAAAACCAGTCCTAACCAGCCGGTTAGGACAGAACTAGCCGGTTTGTATCAAACCAGCCGGTTCCTTCCAAAACCGGTCGGTTAGGAGGCACGCCCACTGTGAGCCCAAAAAGCGACTTTTTTACTGTGTTTTAAGGGTTTTGGAGGGAAGCTAAGGGTGCTTTCCCTCCAAAAACACCCTCTCCAAGCCTTTAAGAGGCCCCTCTCCCTCTCATTTTGCTAGAGTAGTGGAACAGCAGACTTTAAGCTAAGTAGTAGTCAGCATGCCTCCAAAAGCTAGAGATACTGCATGGGCTCATTGTGATATGATTGATGGCAAAATGATCTGCAAATATTGCCAAAAATCCATTCAAGGAGGCGGTATTAACAGGTTCAAGCAACACTTGGCTGGGATAGAAGGCCATGTAAAGCCATGTGGAGCACCAAATGAAATAATAGGGCATATTAGGGCAGAGTACCTTTAGAAGTTTGATACTCAAGTCACTGAACCAATAGAGAAGTTTGTGACTGCAAAATTTGGAAGTCAAGACTCAACCAACTGAGTTTGATCATGATGACTCATGAGAAGTTTCAAGTGATAATGTTGATCACTATTATAGTATTATCATATATGTAGACTTAAGTCTTGTAGAAGGCCACTAGCCCCATAGTTTGTAGGCTTTGTTTTTGCACTCTAGAGGCCATTTAAAGCCTCATTGCTTATGTATTTTGTCGATGATATGTATTGCACTCGATGCCATTTTGATATATTCACCTTTAGATGATATACAAATGAGCAATCTTTGCATATTTTGTCTCTATTGACTTGGAATCATGGTTTAAAATCTTAAAAATAGTTTTTTTCATTAAAAAAATAATTATTTAATGTATTTTTTTAAAACCGGTTCGTTTAAACCAAACTAGTCCCAGTTAGACTAATTTCGGTCAATAAACCGGTTCATTAGGTGGATTGGTCTGGTCACCGGTTCTGGTTTTAAAAACACTGAGTAATTGTTTGTTGAACTGTCCTAGGTTGAGTCTCAATCTTGGAAATTCTACTAGATAGATTTCTAAGAAGAGAAGTTATTTCATCTATTTTAGAATCTTCTGTTTTAGTCTTAGAAGAACTAGAGGAACTAGAGGCCTCTTGAATAGATTTGAGTTTTCTTTGGGCCTTTTCTTCTTTAGCTTTCAAGGAAGTCGAAGCAGCCCTATTTGCTTCCACCTCTATAGCATTTGCTTGCATATCTTCAAGAGTTCTTGAATTTCTCTCTCTTAGCATTACAGCAAAATCATTGTCAAAGGCTTTACAATCAGGGGCCATCTTATGATAAAGTTTATTAAACCTTTTGATAAAATCTAATACAAGTTCACCAAAGTTTCTTTTAAGTTCTTCCAACTCAGTCAAAAAGTAAAGAGGATCTTTCTTTACACCCCATTTATTTTTAAATATGTTTGTAAGCTCTTCCCAATTTCTAATGGAATTTACAGGTAACTGCCTAAACCAGATTCTCACATTTCTTTCAAATGATTGTACAAACAATCTCATGTAAACATTTTCTTGTTCGATATTCATGTTGTCTGCAAAGTCTAGAAAAGCTTGAAGATGTTCCTCAGCTAAGGGACCAGTTTCTCCATTATACTTGGGAAGGTATTTCAAGTACCCAGCTGGGAATGCATCAAGGTTCGCAGGTAAGACTAAAGCTACATATCTAGCCTGTACAATAGGTCGAAATGCCATAGTAGAAGGTGGTGTACGAAATGTTTGTGTGGATGAAGAAGAAGAAGATGAAGAGGTAGAAGAAGGTGATTGAGGGGGTGTGTGACTATGTGGAGGTGAAGAAGGAGGGGATCTCCTAAATAACTTTAAAGGAGTCTTAAGAACTAACTTTTGGACCTGTGAATGAATACCCTCTTTTGTTTCAAAGAGTGGATTTGAATATACAGTGAGGGTCTCTTCAGGTTATTCAGAAGTATAAGCTTCAGGTCGTTCAGAAGTGGAAGCTAATGAATAAGTGGCAGGGGATATGAAATCTGTGGGTTTGTATTTAGGTAAATAGCAACCCAAGTCAAACTCAGTGTTAGGTGATCCTAGTGGTTGTGGGGGTTCTTGATGCGTTTCAAAAGAATGAATAAGGAAAGTTGAATCTAAATCAACTCCCCTATCTAATAGTTCAGAAACCCTAGGGTGTATTTGTGTCCAATCAGCATCGAATGGAATATTACTAAAAGGATCAAATGATACTAAATCTTCATACTGCAAGGCTGAAGAGGAAGAAGAAGATGGTTGATGTCTCCTTTTAGAACTGGCTTTTCTCATAATTTTTTCAGGATCTGACAGAGGATTAACTAAGTCAGATTCCGAATGAGATCTGGTGTGCTTAAAAGGTGCCAGTTTGGGCTAGTGGAGTCGCCAAGTGAAGGATTTTAACCTTTCTAGACCTTTAATCACCTTAAAGGAATAGAATGAATATCTTTGCCCCGAGAAAACTTAATGAAATTCGAATCCCCGGCAACGGTGCCAGATTGATGTTGTATCTCTGAGATGATAATGGTTAGCTATCATGCTAGAGCATCTAGTTGTTTTTGGGGTTTTGTTTTAATTTGGAGGACCAATGCATGAAACAGATGTAACACTGTAATGCCTAATCTTGTGAATAATATTAATATCAAAGCAAAGGGCTGCTATAAAATTTCACACAGTGATATAGCTTGTATTGTGACAAGCAAAAACAGAGAAATAATATGATTATCACAATTTTCAAATTGAAAATTAAATAATCATAAGTATGAAAACCTTTAAACTATATCCAAAAGGTTTAAGAGAATATGCTTAAGCTTACAAAAGATGTTGATGATTTATTGATTCAAAGGGAATTAATTAAACAAACAGTCCATTAATTCATTCTCTTTATATATTATCACTTCAAAAGCTTCTAAGAATAGATTGAAACCCAATTATTCCTACCTAGTTATCTCTATAAGACATGAGAATATGAAGAAAAACATAATGAGTAATACTAGAAAAACTTACAGGAAACACAAACTATGTAAAACAGAATTCAAATCCTTTGCTTTGTATTAATGATCCAGAAAAGTCAAATACATCAAATGTTTAGAAATGCTTCTTCAAGGGTGCAACCATTAATAACTCGTGAAGAGAGTTATTTATACAATAGTAGAACTAAGAAAATATCCTACACTGTTTTTACAAAAATAGATTATTATAAAATCAAAATGACTCCTAGTTGATCTGGCACTATTTTGATGTTGCACTGTTTATGATTATCGCTAAAAAAAACTGAAAATTCTACTGACTGTTCCTCCAAAAGCTGAATGTTGTTCGATTTTCACGCTAGATGTCATATTTACTTATGATCTTTCATCTGATACACTTTGACTTGTATTTCTTTATCTGTCTCCTCTGTTTAGTCTTTTACCATGAATGCTCTGTCACCTGCTTTTATTTTACCAGTCACAGTAAATCACATCATCTGGTATCTTTTACTCTTATCCTGCATTTATGTCTTTAGTAAAAGTGAATTTCACTAAAGACTTTGATTTCATGTGAAAATGTGATATGTTGTTGCTAATTTATCTCTGTTTTAATAGTTACTGCCTCTGTGCAAATGATTTCTTCTACTCTGTGCATAATTGTCTTTTCCTTCTGAATAAAACCTTTTGAGTAGATTTCTTTGTGAATCTTGGAGTAAACATGTTTTGGAACTAGTATCAAAATTGTTTATCCAAGTTTCTGGCCTTCTAATCACCTACAAAATAAAACAATTTATTAATAAAAACACAGGTTGGCAGGGAGATGATAATGGCTTCAAGGAACAGGAAAGTCTGTGGACAAAGTCCGAAACATGTTTCGAGAGGTAAACAGTGATTAAATTGGGTTGCAAATGCTTAGGGGGGCGCAGTAAGGCTTAGACGGCTTTCAGTGTAAACAAGCGAAAAGAGTGAAAACAAGGGTCTTCGACTTTTTAACAGGTAACGTTTTAAAATTTGGCGCGGAAATCGATAAATGAACAGTGGATGGTTTCAGCCTACGCGGGGAGGCGGTATTAAGGTTCATCGCACCCCTTTTGGCACTCGGGCAGTTTTTCCATGAGGGCACGCGAGTTCACGTAAAGCTGCCACATAACCGGAAGGGGCCCGAGCAAAACCACGAATATCGCGTGCTCTCGGGTAGTAAAGGTTAGACGTCAGGAGCGCGCAATATGGATGTGGGTCGTTGGATTTTGAAGCGAGTGATCGGAGGGGTGTCGCGCGATCAAGATGCACGAAAGGAAATCGAGCAGAGAATAGCGAGGCTCAGAGGATAATTACAAATGATTGGTAATTATTTAATGATATAAAGAGGGTTAAAAATATAATGGACGGGTTTATGGAGTGGGACCAGGGTTAAATACAGCGGGGTTTGTTAACCGCACCAAGGGGGTGGGTTAGAAGGTTTTATATCAGGAAAATGTGAATTTGCGGAGTTAATTAAAATAAATCGGGGGGAAGACAAAGGGTCGTTATAGGTTAAAAGGGTTTTGTCAGGAAAAATATGGATTGGCGGAGTTAATTAAACAATGTGGGGGGGGGGGGGGGCATTTAAACTTAGAATAAAGGGGTTTTATGGGTTTTTTGGGTGAAATAGGAAAATTAACAAGGGGAAAGTGATTTCTTCAAAGGGGAATACGTTTCACACTAGGGAAAAGGGGTTTTGAGTTGGAAAATGACCTTTGGAGGGTAGTTTGCTAGGAAAATGTGTGAAACCAAAGCGCAAGGGTGAAAATGACGAGAAAAAGAGTACTTTAACAAGAAATGATGGGATAATGGGGATATTAGTAAGTATGTAGTGGGGGATGAAATGAAATGAGGGGAAGTTAATCAAATCAGCTAGTGAACATCTTTTCACTTTCATAACTACTCCTGCACACTAAAACATTGGATCAAGCATGATAAATGTATTTATGCTTTAACAACCTTGTATTTCTCCAACTTTTCTTCTACCTACCCTTTACTTATCCTAACATTTTTTACTTATTTTTCAGAGTGCATTTAAGCTAGCAACCCAATATTTCTTTTCATGAATAATCTACCTCTATACCTTATTCTCTCCGTTGGCTCAGATTAAAATGTTGAGCCAATTTTATTTTCTACCTATGGCAATCAATTTAAAACAAATCCAATTATGATTAAACTGTATAATTGATTAAATCAACTAGTGTGGCATCTAAAAAGACTGTACACACCTATTATTTTCGAAATTAAATAAGAGTAAAAGTAGTGGCATTTAGATTTGCAACACTTCTAGAGTTTATTGCTTTTTGCTTTTCTCTCTAACCTAACATTTTATTTTTCACTTCATTTTTTAGGGCATCTATTCTAACATTTTCTTTGATATGGACATATTTATCAAAATATTTCTAAACATTTTTATTCAATATTCTTTTTGTCCATATCCTAGCTTAACATTTTTTTTGAAAAATATTTTCATTTTTTGGACTAATTTATTTTAGCTTACCAAAACCAAAAAATGCTACAACACCTCTCCTTTACGCCAACATCATTTGGGCCCAAGCAAACATGTGGCAACTTCTCCTACTCTGCATGAAAGTTAGGGTTACGAAAGCTCAAGACATCCATTCGACCTCAACGATGGAGGATGAAAGTCAATCTCGTCCGAAGTCCAGCAGGCAAATAAGACAACTTGTTAATTTATATATTAGTGGAGAAACATCGTTGAGCGTTGGTTCAGTATCGTCGAGCAACATTGCACTCGAAAAAGGGAAAATGGTTGCCTGAACTTATGAAAGCATAGGGATAAAGGGCATTGAGTCGGAGATAAACAATGATTTATTCAAGAAATTTGAACAAAGAATCTCAAAGCACTCGATAAGAATTTTATTAGCTCATTCAAACTGCCTTTGAGAGCACTTGATGGCTAGTTAGGTAGGTGCTTTTAACCTAAAATCCTTGAAGAGGTTTGTATTAGATAGTTTAAGCAGTGGGGAATAGTTGGTGTAAGAGGAAACGTCAGTCTTATACAAGTTTTAGTTCACCATAAAGCCAATCTAGGTGACGCTTTACATAATGGAATTAAACCTCTTGTTACTGCTTACTAGAAAACTTGTACTACATTTATTAATTTTGCTCAACATAATTAGTTCAATTAAATCCCAACCTTGAGATAATACCTCATGTACTTTTGGGAGGTTCCATCAAAAAGACTTGCAGTACATTGAGGAAATCGCATTATACTAATAGCTCCTAGACATTGAGTTGAAAGCCCAAGGACTAACTCAGGATCATCAGCAACGCATAGTTAGGAGGATGTCCACCTCTTCCTCATATAAGTATAATTAGCTAAGAGGTTGGGTAGGTATGCTTGCTTGAGGTGAGACAATCTTGTACAACTTTCCAGCTGGTGACCCCAGCCCAAGAACTAGCTAGCGAGGTAGGTATGCTTCCAAGCCCAACACTTGGGAGGTTGATCAGCTCAATAGCAAGACGAGGTCCATTAGAATCTATGCTTCCACCACCTTTACTGAGCTAAAACCATCCAGTGAGTCTCCTTCCATCATTAGAATCGACCAAAAGTGTTAGGGTAGCCAAAAGTGGATGCCATAGTGTTCCACAAGAAGTATAAGGAATCAACTTATTTAAGATATTTAATAGGGTGTGGATGAAAATCGTATTATTCCACCAAGGGAGGTTAGTTCCAACTTCCAGGGGTAGAATGAGGTTGTTTTGATCATAAAAGGAAGGTGGTGTCTCTCCTCTCTCTCAAATGAGATAGATCACAAAATATAGGTCTACGACCCTATGTAAGCATATATAGGAACAAGAATTCTAACCTGCTAAACAATCTTACCTGCCCATATAGAGATTCAGAAACTTAGATACTCGCCATGCAAAAGCAGCCTTGCCCACCAAATAGTTAGGGAAGGATAAGCTATGGTAGGTTGGATAAGGAGTAGTTCCGACAAGATTAGTTCCACCAAGCAATGCCCACTCATGTTGCACTCCATCCACTTGCAATTAGAATAGGCAATATAGGAAGAGGAACAAATAATCAAGGGGAATTAAATGCTTTATACTACTTACTAAAATCTACTCTAGAACAAGGGATTGATAAGCTTCAAGTCATGGGTTATTCCTTTATGGTCATTAATGCAATGAAAGGAAGTCTCCAAATTCAAAATCATTCTCTCCTTCCATTAGCACAACAATCAAATACAGTATCTAATCGATTTATGTGGATCAACTACAGTCATATTTATAGAGAGCACAACAAGACTGCATATCAACTCCCAAAGGAGGAACTTTAACCACCTAAGCTTTACAGTTCCTTGGAAGAAGTACAAGATAACCATACAATGGTCTCCCAACCATTTTAATTTAGTAATTTTTGAACTCCTTTTAAACTTGTAATAGGTCAATATATGAGACTTTTAATTCCACACTCTGTTTGATTTGCTTGATAGATAGCATACTTGATATTATGAAGGTTGTAAATTTGTTTAGATTGAAAGATTCTAAAGATATTTATCTCTAGATTGTCCTTTTGGATTGTGCCTATTAAATGATTTAGGGTTTATTTATATATCAATGCAAATTAATTTAATTTGATTTAATTTAACTAATTAATAAAATGAATTTAGCAAAATGAATAATTAATTTTAGTTTGTTAAAATCTAGGGTTAAAATTCTTATTAAAGTAATGGATTAATTAATTAATGTTAATAGAAATCTGATATTAATTAAAATTAAAATTAAAATTAAATATTTTTGAATCTAATTCAATATTATTAATATAAATATAAGTTCTTATTAAAAAAAAATTAAAGAATAATCTGTGTCGGCCCTTATATTAGGGTTCTTTAGTTTATTTATTCCCAGGCGCTCAGCTCTTTCTCTCAAATGATCTTTCATTCATCCCTATCTTTTTGATTTGTCCTGATGATGGACCCCCTTTGGGGTTTGAAACGTCGGCAGAATGAAGTTGAAACTGTGGACAATCCGGAACATGAAGCTACAGAAAACTTCCACAGAGGCTTGAAATCAAACATATTGTATTTTTGTTTATCTCAAATAAAAATAAGTTTTTTTCTTGGGAGAAAAAAAATTATTAATGTCCAACAAATGACTATAAAAAGGTCAATGGAACTACTAAGTACATATGTGTCAATACTAATGTTAACTTTTCCAATCCTAGAATTCATTTAAATTCCTAGCAATTTATATTATGCCCAAAAAATAAATTCACCCACTAATTATTTTTCTAAAACACTAATGAATAAAAAAACACCGGTATTTCAACTTAAATAATTTGCAATAGAAATTTAAATAGAAAATCAATCACAAACACAACAAAATTTTCACCCTTCAAATTCTCCTTCGCTTTTTATTACTCGGGGAAATTAACAACTCCCTTACCAAGGATAACAACCCTCAAAGAATACACAAAAAATATAGCTATGGAACCTAGCAAAATCAACCCCAAAAATGCATCCTATACTTTAGTTGGTTGTCTCTAACAAGTTTGGCCCCCTAAAGTTGCTCAAGCCCTCCACTCATGCAACCTCAACCCTCTCGACCTCCCCACACACACCTACTCAAACTCAACTTCAAACCTCTCCAAGCTCGTAACACTCTCTCGACCTCAACCCTAAGTAAATCTTGTCCCTTCACTTCAGCTCTCCACATGCAAAATTCATGCTCACTCAAACTTCTAGTTGCACACTTTCCTTCCCCCTTTAGTCTTGAGTCTCTCACTCCTCTTGAAAAGTTCACTCTCCCAATGAAATCAATGTCTCTTCCGCCTCTCGCTTAGGCTTCTTTGAAATTTCTCATTCAACTGGATCTGAAACCCTAGATCCCCTAATTGATGAATGGCTAGGATTAGATCCTAATCCTTACTTGAAATCAACAAAAGAGATTCGATCTAACTCACTAAAGCAAATTAATTTACTTTTCATTAGAAAACCTTAGCCTAATAGCCAACATTAATTAATAAATTAATCAATGTGCTTTTCCTAAATTAGACTTAGGAAGGAGATCATAAAAGTCTCTTACTCAACATGAGCAAGTACCTAAAGAGGCTTTTGGATATCCTATTCATGCTTGACATCGGGCCTATAAGGAAGCACTTGCATAGTTATCATTATCAACAACCATGTGAAAGTACAAGGACCACTCCTATGAAATGAGGCATTAGCTTATCTAATATATAAATTCTAGCACCTTGACAAATAAACCTATAATGCCAATACAAGAATCAACTCATTGCTTAGAACACACAACCCTAGGGCCAAGAAGAGAATGTCAAACACAAGGAAAAACCAAGAGGGGGACACAACATATCCTAGTATCATCATTGTTTCCTGTAGAAGAGGAAGAGGATGGAAAATCTCCCACCAAAATTGCAATCTTGATATTTGTGTCTCTCCTAATGTATGAGGTCAAAGAAAGGAAGTTCTTAATAAATGGCTTACTAAAGGCATTGGACAGTAGTATGTTATGACACCTAGATGGCTCTAAATATTGTTGTATTTTGAGATTTTATCAATAGCTATTACAATCAATCTAACAACTCCTTAGTAATGGATCATTCCAACATACATTATCTAGGTGTATTTATACTTGGAAAGAGAGTAAGTTGCAATCAGTGTTTTAAAAATCGGTCGAGTCAGCTCGGATTCAGCCGAGCCATACCCCTGGCCGGTCTGACTAGATAGAAAAACCGGTCCAATGGCCAGTTTGTTACTGAACCGACCAAATCGGTCACCGACTCAACCGGTTCGGTAACAAACCAGCTGACTCGACCAAGCCCAAGTTATACGGATCAATTGACCGACTCGACCGGTTTGGTAACAAACAGCCGAATTGACCGAGCCCGAGTTAAACCAATCAGTTCGGCCAACGACACCCAAACACGCCCAACGATGCCTTTTTTTTGGGGGGGGGAGGGGAACGGACCCCAAACTTTATTCTAATTTGGTTTTACGTTATCTTTAAGGCCATTTACCTCTCCCAAGCCGATAAAAGCTACCCAACCCCCTCACATTTCCTCACAACTATCTCATTGCTTTTGTATGAGAATTTGAGAGGAGTTTGTGAAAAGTTGTGGAGTTTGTTTTGAGAGTTGCAATGAGGAAACTTGGGCAATCATTGGAGCAACAGTGAGGAGCTTCTTGGGCAACCATTGGAGCAGCATTGAGGAGTTGGTTTGTTGGAGTAGCATTAAGGAGGCAGATTGTGCCTAGATGTATTTTTTTTTACCATTAAAATATGGTTTTGCTTCTTCTTTTTGTGCAAATCTAGAAATTGAAAAGAGTCTTTGTTGTAAAAGAAATGAACATTGAAGGGTTTTTTTCAACTGTACTACTAGATCTTCCTAGAATACTATTATTTTCAACATATACATTATTTGTCCTATTTTAGGCTGAGATATACCATTAGGCACAAAGCTTATCGACTAAAAAAATTCAGCCAACCTTTTTTATTATAAATGTTGTTTGTTTTATTCAAATTTGCATTTGGGTATACCTTTGGATTGATGACAATAACGTTGCAAAGGCAATTATTATTTCCTCTTGACCCATAAACAGCATTCTGAGTTCCATTAAGTAAGTCAACTACGTTGTCGTTTTGTTTTTGCTAGTCCATCAACTACATCCTCAGAGCACAAGCAACAATACCTATTGCCAGTGACTTGGCACAATGGATCAGCCCCATTGGGAAGATCCCGACAACCATTCACTGCAAAGTTACGAAAGACCAATGGTGTGCACCAACTATGGGGTGGTTCTTGGCCAACTCCTACATCACCTTTGCATCGGTCAAGTCCATCGTCTAGGAACAGACAAAGCAACAAAAGTACAGAAGCAAGATCGGCCACAAAAATCGAACCGAGGACCTCTTGTCGCATCTTCAGATACAAATTATTCACAGTTAATTATGAGTTCTAGATTATGGCTGGACAATGCAAAAGATTTTCCATCTCATGAACTTTATTATGAATGGAGTACGAATTGTTGTCTTTGGATTTCACAAACACACGTTTGCTTTTGAACCAAGGGTTTTTGCAACAATACTACTAGATCTTCCTAGAATACTATTATTTTCAACATATACATTACTTGTCCTATTTTGGGCTAAGATATACCATCAGGCACGAAGCTTATCAACTTTAAATTAAAACAACCAAAAATAAACAACAACAAACAAACAAACAAAAATTGGCCAACCTATTTTATTATAAATGGTGTAGTTTATTTTATTCAGAATTGCATTTGGATATACCTTTGGATTCATGACAATAATGTTGTGGAGGCAATTGCAAGATTGCTTGTTGCAGTTATATCATTTTTTGCAACATTGGGTTTCCTACTATATGGAGGAAGGTTATTTTTAATGTCGAGGCAGTTTCCAATTGAGTCAAGAGGGTGCAGAAAGAAGTTGCATTAGGTTGTGAGACAGTTATATTCACGTGCTTTTTTATAAGGTTCTTTTTGGTTGCACTTTCTGCTTTTGACACAGATTCCAATCTAGTTGTGATGTACCACCCAATTCTAAATTTCATTTACTATATGCTAGTAGAAATTATTCCCTCAACACTAGTCCTTTTCATCCTCTATAAGTTGCCCTGGAAAAGGATGTCAAGTCAATGCCATCCAATTCAATGAGTGTGATCAACTATTGAAGAACACAAACTCACTAAAGAGAATGATTTGGGATCAAAGTTTCTTCTTTTATATTCATTTGTTATATTCTTTTATGTGCCAAGTATCGAGAATAAATGAGAAGCATTTGAATCACATTGAGGTTGATGCAACATCTCTTTAGCATTTTTTTTGAGAAATTGTTCAAATATTGATAAACATTTCCAACATAAACGTTGTTAGCTCAAAGAACATGAAGAGAGATTAAAGTATTCAAGAAAAACAAGTGAAATGTTCGTAGTCAAAGATGAAAGCAAAATAATTTAGTTTCTTCCACTCTGCCACGATTTCTCTCTAACAGGCGTTGCTCCTCCACTGTTGATAATGCCTCTTTGACATCTCCAGACTTGAAAAGCAAGGAGACAAAGAAAAGGCCCAAATTAATTTGCACGGGATTGTAAATGCAAACTCGGCAAATTGGAAATGATCTAGTGTTAATCTCGAACAACATGAGGAGATCGAATGATGCAAGATATTACCAAACTAATGAGCAATTTCTGAGGACCCGACTCATAGTGCACGCGGCCAAGAGTTGGGTGCCGAGTCAAATCTTGTCAATGGTCCAAGACACTCATTGAAGATCAAGCTACCAAATAGCGTACAATATTCGTGTAACAACAATAATCATGTAGGAAAAGTCTAAGACAACAACATATAGGAAATTTGCATGCATGTGAACAGCTCTAAAATAGTATGGCCAAGAACTATTGAGAATGGATGTAATCTTTGTATTTATTGAGTAAAGGGTTTCTTGTTTTGAATGTACAAATAATTGGAATGATGTCTCTGTTGCAATAAGCAGCATTAAAAACTTCTCATGAACATGGTAATCCCCAAAATTAATGGTGTGATAAGTGTGCTATGTGTCTAAAGGGTATATTATAATCTGATGAGGTTCAACAATGGAAGGTAGATTACTTTTGATATCAGGTTTCAGTGCCTTGATGGAGTTTTTGCAACACCTTTATAGAGCATGTGATCCAAAATGGATTTTGGATAGACTCCTAAGTCTAAGTGTTCCTCATAAAGGAAAATGAAAGTCCAAGGAAGTTCCTAGAAATAGCCCCATGGCAAAGATCTTTTCATTCTGAATCTACTGCAACTAGAATGGGCAAAAATGGACTTAGAATGCAAAAGTTATCGCAAAAAGAAGATGCCCTTTGTTCTAAGGAAAAAGAGGCAAAATCCCCTAAAATGGGCAAAAAACCCCTATAAAGGGAAATCGCATCGGAAAAGGTCCAAGAGGCGGACTTAAGCGGAAAGGGAAGGGACCCCCGCTCACCGATCTCCGACATATTGGGTCGAGAAGGCGAGCACAAATGCAATATCGGGACCCCAAATGACGCGATTGCAATATCAGCGTTGACGGATCGCATATCCAAAGGTAAGGACCCTGGGCCGATGCAATATTGCGATCGCCGATATCGGTGGATCAACATCGGCGATGCCACGAGGCAAGGGACAAACCCTCGGGCCAACGCGACTTGCGATTGCGACATATCGCATTGCAATGTCGCTTCGCAACAATGTAAAAGGGGTGATAACGCCGGACCTGATGGACATTATAGGCGCGATTCGATAAGTTTTGAGTTCCAGAAAAAGGGACTTTCCTATGTATTAACGTTTTTTGGTGTAAAAGCCGAAATACAAAGGGAAGACGCCCGAAGCGATAAAGCGGACCCGAAGGGGAAATAAAGGCGCAATTCATAAAATTTGAGTTCCGTAAGCGGGATTTCGGACAAGCCTCAAGTGGTAAATGGTTTTGGGCCAGCTCTGCCCGATCCCATATAATGAACAACGCATGGCTTGGCGAAGGATCAGAGAAACCGCCTTTTCGGACCGATAACCTCCGTACTCTGAAGCCGCCCGAAAATGCATCTAGACTGTTGGATCAGAGATCCCGTAGATCAACAGTGGACTTGCGACAGCGCCTAATGGCGGACCCGATATGATTATAGAGCGGATTTAAGGGATTTTGAAGTCCGATAAAAGGATTTTTGTCGGGTTTTCCATGTTTTCCCGTGTATTTGGGATTTTACCCAATATGCCTGTGCAATGCGATATACCACCAAATGGCGAACCCGATAGGTATATTAGGGGCGATTGAAGGGAATTTCACGTTCGAAAATCACGCCCGATAGTGTATTTTGCGGACATTCTCTGTGTAAGAGAATTTTCTCAATTTCTGGGCTTTTTGCCTAAAAGAAGGCCCCAAAGCCTCTGTAACCAATCCAGATCATCATGAACACTGCAAACAGGCGTTTTTACAGGCAATGATGCATTTTGAAGCCACAGAGCTGCAGAGCTAGATGGCCAATCGAACTGACAAGGAGCAGGGAAGTTGCAGAAGCACAGAGAGATGATGATACGCAGAGAAACGACTGGGGCAGCCAAAAAGCCGGAAAAGTATCTCAAAGAAGCCCAGAGAGCAAGATTGAAAAAAAAGGGGGGCCAGCAAAAGCTAGAGTGCAGAGCAACTGAGGCAGCCTTTGAGTCACTTAATGATCAAGTGGAAAAACCAGAGAGCAGAAAGTCGCTGAGACAGTCGCTTGGAGGTCAAGCGGACTGCTGAGAGCTCAGAGAAGCCAGAGCCGAAGAGCCAGAGCCAAAGCCAGAGCTAGAGCCAAAGCCAAAGCCAAAGAGCCAGAGCCATAGCCATAGCCAAAGCCAGAGCCAGAGCCATAGCCATAGCCAAAGCCAGAGCCAGAGCCCAAAGCCAGAGCCAGAGCCAGAGCCAGAGCCATAGCCATAGCCATAGCCATAGCCAAAAAGTAGAGAGCTTCAAAAGCCAGGGATAAGATGGTGTCTAAACCCATTGTATTCTGTGTAAACCAATGGAGTTGAGCCAGGAGCTTGTAAAAGGACTTTGCCATAATCCCAGAGAGCCTAGTCCAATTGACTAGAGCTCACGGAGACGTAGCCCAAAAGTTTTGGGTGAACTCCTAATTAAATTGTTGTCTTATGTGTTTGTTTTATTGCTACATTATTTACTGTTATATGTATTTATATATCATCTTAAGCACATCAACTTAAAGCACATAAACAACTTTAAAACAGACCAGCATACACCTATTTTCAAGCACATTATTAATTCTGAATTTGGTTAATCATAAAGACTTGGGAATAATTTAAGCTTTGGAAGTGGGAGAGGTTCTTGTAAATTAGACAAGAAGCCTAAGTGCTCCATTTTCAGATCAGGGGGTATTAAAGCTTGAGATTGATTAACCCCAATTTCAAAGAAGGTTATATCAGAATGCTTGATTGACAGAGCAAAGATTGCTTGTCCGAAAAGTGTTTAAACAGTCAGAGGTTGATTGTATGCCTATTTGCAGACTGACTATTGTTTGAGTTTGCAAAGGTGAAGGGAAAGCTATTGATAGCTCAGTCCAGGAAGGACAAGAAGGAAGAAGGGCTAAAGGCATTCTTCTATCCCAAAGGACCTCAAGGCAATCCTTGAAGCACAAAGATTTGTTGCAAAAGGTTGTTGAATAAGCTCTTTATTAATCTTGTTTGAATTTCTTTTGTTCATTGGCATAATAACAACTTCTACAAGAGAGTCCTCAAATTCTTCTTTCTTCACAAAAGTCTTTGATGAAGACATGAAGCAAGACCTGGCCACCATGATGGATATGGTGAGAGAAATGTATGAGGATGGAAGGAAGAGCAGCATACTTAGAGAGCAGTTGAATTCCATGAAGGAAGAGAAGCAGTTGCTTTCTGACAAATTGAAGGAAATGGAGAGGCAACTCCATATTGCAAATATGAACCTGAAAAGGATGCATGAGTTGGAGTCACAGCTCTTTGTTGCCAAAGAAGCCTTGGTCAAGTATCAGCTTGAAGAAGAGGTAAACCATTCCAGTTTGTCTTCAAATTCTTCTAAGAATCCTTATATGGTTCTTTTGAAAAACATACTAGAGGGATAGGTTCCAAGCTAATATCCAAGATGGGCTATGAAGGAAAAGGCTTGGGTAGACATACACAAGGTATTGTTGAGCCAATAATAATTGAGGAAAGGCCTAAGTATTTGGGTCTTGGCTATGGACAAGCTTATGGAGAAAGTTCCAAAGCTGCCATGAGGACCATTAAAATAGCGCCAAGAAGAAGTTGCATTGAAGAGTGTGAAGATTATATTCAAGAGGAATGCAATAGCTTGAAACATCATTTGCAAGATGCAGGTGTTCAGAAGCACACACTTGACCCAAAGAGTTGTGGAAACTCTAACAGCCTTGAAGAGATTGATGGTGTTCCAAAGGGAGCCACTTCTTCATTCAATTCACCTCCTCATAAAGGCAATAAAGGTGAAAGAGAAAGGTACAAATCCGGTTCTAAACATATTCATTTTGATTATGTAAAGCATGGTAAATTTCCACATAGATATGGGAAAAGAATTGCATGTTCCTTTTGTGGTTTGGATAACCATAATGTTTCTAGATGTTGGAAGAAAATGGCCACATACAAGAAACTTTTGAAAGAAAGGAAGCAAGAAGCCAAAGGTCCATTGGACAAGGCAAATCATGCTACGAAGAGGATGCGCGTGTTGCACTTACTGCCATAAGCAAGGACATCTTGCTGAAAGGTGTTGGACTCTGAATCCAACAATGCTTCCACCAAAGCTAAAGAAAGTGGAAAGAGAAGATGGCAAAAATGGAAAGGAAGTTTCCATGATTGATGTGTTTCAAGATGATTCACATGTTGATGCTGATGTGCAGACAAAGGTAGTACCTTTGAAAGGGATTGGTGAGAAATGGTTAGAGTTCTTATCCAATTAAGATTGCATGTCTATTGATGCATCTATTTGCATTTCTTTGTTAATGAGATGCAAGTTGCAGGTTTCTATCAAGAAGGTGAATGGAGAAGTTGTGTAGGAGACTCACTTTGTTGCTGCAACATTATATTTCATTTCAGCTTCATACAATGTGCTTAAGTGGAAGTTGAAGAATGAAATGCATGCATGAGCATGAGGTGCATGAACACAGGGATGTTGATGATTTCCTTGTATTTGAACATGTATGTGTAATTAACTTACAGGGTTGATTGTTTTGACATGCATGTGATGTAATGTTGACTTGGGAGAAATTAACTTGGTCTCCAAGATGGAGATAATAATGAAGTGTTTCATCTTTTGAAAAAGAGTCCTAATGGTCTTTTTCTACATGCTTGACTTGAAGGGTCATTTGTTTTAAAAGCATGTTTTGTGGGCTTGTTATCTAGTCCATCATTTGTATGCAGATGTAAGACATGGAGGTGTTCACAAGATGTGAAATCTGTTTCTTTTGTTAAAGCAAGAGTTTAGGCCATCCAGTTATTGTCTGTATTTCTGTTGTTGTTAACAGTTGTTATTGACAGCTTTTCAAACAAGTACAAATGAAAGTTTTGTGGAGTAGATATCCTTCACATTTGTTTGAGCCACCTTGGATCAATGATCAAGGCATAGAAGTTCAAACTACCTTCTATGACCATTTCAGCAGAAGTTCTGCAAGAAGGCAAGTAGGAAAACAGTTCGTCCCACGAGGACCAACCCATCTAAGAAGAGAAGTGGTAAGAGACTTTGGTTCAAAGGCACTATGCAAGGCAAGTGTATGGGGCCTGAAAGAAGAGGGTGTTGTTACTATCATTTATTGTTCAGATCAATATATCAGTGTTTTAGAGACCAAAAGTTCTTTTAGTGGGAAGGCGTGATCCAAAATGGATTTTGGATAGACTCCAAAAGTCTAAGTATTCCTCATAGAGGAAAATGAAAGTCAAAGGAAGTTCCTAGAAATAGCACCATGGTAGAGATCTTTCCATTCCGAATCTACTACAACTTGAATGGGCAAAAATGGACTTCGGATGCAGAGGTTAACGCAAAAAGAACATGCCCTTTGTTTTAAGGAAAAAGAGGCAAAATCCCCTAAAATGGGCAAAAAACCCTTATAAAGGGAAATCGCATTGGACTTAAGCGGAAAGGGAACGGACCCCCGATCACTAATCTCCGACATATTGGGCCGAAGGCGGGCACGAATGCAATATCAGGACCCCAGATGGAGCGATTGCAATATCGACATCGGCAAATCGCATATCCAAAGATAAAGACCCCGGGCTGATGCGATATTGCGATCGCCGATATCAGCAGATCGGCGTCAGCGATGCCACGAGGCAAGGGACGGACCCCGGGGCCAACACGACTTGCGATTGCGATATATCGCATCGCAGCATCGCTTTGCAGCGATGTAAAAGGGGTGATAACGCCGGACCCGATGGACGTTATAGGCGCGATTCGATAATTTTTCAGTTTTGGAAAAAGGGACTTTCCTATGTATTAACATTTTTCGGTGTAAAAGCCGAAATACAAAGGAAAGACGCCCGAAGGGGAAATAAAGGCGCAAATCATAAAATTTAAGTTCCGTAAGCAAGATTTCGAGCGGGCCTCAAGCAGTAAATGGTTTTGGGCCAGCTCCGCCTAATCCCATACAATGAACGACGCATGGCTTGGCGAAGGAGCAAAGAAACCGCCTTTTCAGACGGGTAACCTTCGTACTCTAAAGCTGCTCGAAAACGCATCTGGACCATTGGATCGGAGATCCCGTAGATCGACGGTTGGCTTGCGACAATGCCTAATGGCGGACCTAATATGATTATAGAGCGGATTTAAGGGATTTTGAAGTTCAATAAAAGGATTTTTGTCAGGTTTTCCACATTTTCCCGTGTATTTGGGATTTTACCCAATATGCCTGTGCAATGCGATATACCACCAAATGGCGGACCCGATAGGTATTTTAGGGGCAATTGAAGGGAATTTCACGTCCAAAAATCACGCCCGATAGTGTATTTTGCCAACATTCTCTGTGTAAGAGAATTTTCTCAATTTTTGGGCTTTTTGCCTAAGAGAAGGCCCCGAAGCCTCTGTAACCATTCCAGATCATCATGAACACTGCAAGCAGGCATTTTTACAGGCAACGATGCATTTTGAAGCCACGGAGCCGCAGAGCCAAATGGCCAGTCGAACTGACAAGGAGCAAGGAAGCTGCAGAGGCGCAGAGAGATGATGATACACAAAGAAATGGCTGGGGCAGCCAAAAAGCCAGAAAAGTACCTCAAAGGAGCCCAAAGAGCACGATTGAAAAAAAAGGGGGCCAACAAAAGCTGAAGCGCAAAGAAGCTGAGGGAGCCTTGGAGTCACTTGGAGGTCAAGTGGAAAAACCAGAGAGCAGAAAGTTGTTGAGACAATCGCTTGGAGGTCAAGCGGACTGCTGCGAGCTCAGAGAAGCCAGAGCCGAAGAGCCAGAGCCAAGAGCCAGAGCCAGAGCCAAGAGCCAGAACCAAGAGTCAGAGCCAGAGCCAGAACCAAAGCCGAGAGCCAGAGTGAAAGCGCAGAGCCAGAAAGCAGAGAGCTTCAAGAGCCAAGGATAAGATGGTGTCTAAACCCATTGTGTTCTGTGTAAACCAATGGAGTTGAGTCAGGAACTTGTAAAAGGACTTTGCCATAATCCCAGAGAGCCTAGTCGAGTTGACTCGAGCTCACGGAGAAGTAGCTCAAGGGATTTGGGTGAACTCCTAATTAAATTGTTGTCTTATGTGTTTGTTTTACTGCTGCATTATTTACTGTTATATGTATATATATATATCAGCTTAAGCACATCAACTTAAAGCACATAAACAGATTTAAAACATACCAGCATACACCTATTTTCAAGCACATTATTAATTCCGCATTTGGTTAATCATAAAGACTTGAGAATAATTTAAGCTTTGGAAGTGGGAGAGGTTCTTATAAGTTAGAAAAAAAGCCTAAGAGCCCCATTTTGAGATCAACATGAGATCAACTTGGACAATTGTATCCATCCAAAGATGTCCTTCTTAGCTCATTGGAGGAGGTGACAAGGCAAATACAAATGGCGGTACAATCACCTTCTCAGTTGACTATAGCAGCTATGGTTACAGCAGTGACTAACTTGTGTGAGTACAGTGTATTAAGGCATAAAGATGGAGAGGTAAGACTTGATGTTGCACATTGTCTAAGTGAAATTTTAAGGGTTACAGCTCCTAAAATCCCTTATAAGGGGACTATTATGCAGGAAATAGTTCAAGTAATGTTGGAAGTTCTAGGGGCTAGATCGAATGGGCAGTCCATCTTTTGGCAAGAGGGCTAAGATTCTAAAATCAATGGCAGAGGGAAGGTCATGTGTTATTATGCTTGACAGTCATGTGTTATTATACTTGACTATGGTTATCAATCATGATCTTGTTTTACAGTTATTTCATTACTTTATTGATGTTATTAGTAAAGGCCATGGCAAATCCATTCATGAGCACATAAGAATCATCACGATTACAATTATCGATGAGTGTGATGAAAGTGATGTTATTTTCCATCCCATCATATCTTTATTATTGTTGTCCGGAAACAAAAGCAAGTCACTTCGACAGTTGCTTATAACTTGGTACAGTATGATGTCAAACAACGCGAAGGGAAGCTAAACCCTTACTTGCTTGACGAGGAGTTGGTAGGGTTCAAACCAAAGGAGATGGATGAGCCTTGTGTGGAAATTCAATCTTACATGGCAGCCACAACCCATGAGAAGGATAGTTGTATCACTTCACCAATCTCTTCTACAGCACTTTCCAATGAAAATCACCAAGAACATACTTAAGAAGAAATTAAACATGTTAAAGAAGGCCTTCTAGAAATGAAGGAGAGAACCAAGATACTCAAAGTTATCATATTACAGCAAGACAATAAGCTTAAGTTCCTTGGAGTTAGGTGTGTTAGGTAAATTGCCAATCTTATCTGTGTTGGGAAACAATTGAAATTTCTAATGAGGCAGCAAAAGAAGCCTACTCTAGAGCTATGGAGCAACCCTATTCAGGACTATATCGACAAGGCTTGCAATACCATGAATCCACATTTGCATAATGGGGAGGTGAGTTGGTATGAGAAACAAGGAGCCAAAACCTTCCAATTGCTTTTACAATAAGACCAAGATAATGAGATAGAGCTTCAGTATATAAGCATTCCAGTTGAAATCGAAGTGGCACAACATCAACATGGTGGGAATATTCCTTGTGTTAGCATTTATACACAAGGTCTTTTAAGGGGTTGCTAAAACTAAAGATGATGGAAGGCACATTCCATGGGAGGTTATAGATACTTCCTATTTCAGAAGTCCATTTTCGATGGAAAGGAAGGAGATTATGAGTTGGTGTCCCACTAAGTTGATGTTTACAGGGAGGACACTTCTAGCCAAAGGTATAGCGCAGTAGGAGCCCTCAAATTTTTGGGATGACAGAATTCCAAATGGGCAATGGGATCTGAATGGATCATGTCATCATGTGACAAAGCTTGATGAGGTGTCCAAGGTTAATTTGATGCAGCAATGATTTCTCAAAATTAGTCAAGGCGAGATATCATGAGCACTAGGATCAAATAGATCTTTTGATAAAGTGGTGGGGTGCGCTATTAGGTTTATGGAGAACATGGATGACATTGTTACAAATATTTGATCCAACAGACCACCAACATGTAGAGATTGTGTATTCCACTTGGGGATGGAACATGATGAAGACTTGACTAAACTAGGGGGTGAATCAGTTTAGCACATTCATGGAGATTAATATTCTTTTTCTTTTAACTGATTAAATGAGCAATTTAATACATTATGAACAATAGATTTAATATGTGAACAACAAGAAATATGTGAACCAAAAACATCACATTAGCACATAAAAGCATCACATATGAACATAAATAAGTGGAAACCCATCAAGGGAGAAAACAACGGCTTTGTTATCGTTATGTGCAAAGGCAAGCTCCTACTCCCTTATTACATCTGATTTTCTATAGATTCCAACCTACAGAAGGTTGTTACCTCAATTTTTCTGCAATCTACAACATGCAAAAAGGCTTCAACTCCCATAAGCTTTTTGTAGGCTAAAACCCACATAAGGCTCCTATCTCAACAGCATCCTACCTCAATAGATTCCAACTTATTATTTATCAAGTTGCAACTTGAAAGGAGCAATACCCTGATACAAACAAGAAACAACAATGTGTTGGTTACTTGGTCTATGAATCTGCATACCTCCATAACTATTCTTGCTTCTTCTCCTCAAATTTGCTCCACATCTGCTCTATATGTGCTAGGTAATAAACAATTCAAATCAGCTCACGTACTCTCTAACCTTCATCTCTCCAACCTCACACAATTTATAATTGAACTTTGATGGTTGTTAGTATTCTACACACAAATCTAAAATGGAAAAACTTATCTCTTTGTATTCCAAAGGTGTCTCTTCAATTCCAAAACTATTTAACCTCTTGAATATTTAAAATACATCAAAAGAATTTCATCATATTAAAATGACATGCATTCTGTTATGAAACCAACTCAAGAAAAGATAAAAAAGATAGATCAACGCCTTAGAATTCAGCCTCTTCGAGGGGGCAACCTCCTTTACATTACATAAATGAACAATTCTTGGATGATACAAATGAAAAGACCTCCTTTCTATATATAGGAGTCTAAGGGATCATTATATAATCAGAGCCTACATAACAATAATAATGTAAGGGCACAATAATAACAATAGTGGACTTCTATGGGGCACAATAGTAACAATATGGGCACTACATGGGTACATCAATATAATAAGTGGGTTGTACTAATAACAATAAGGGGTTACACTAATAGTATAGGGGCCTAACACATTCATATTCTTCAATATAAATTTCAACATATTCAAATAACATGCATTAATATAGTCCATTATTAATGCAAGAGCTCCAAGAAAACCATGCCATCAATGACACCCATATGAAAGCAAGCTCAACAAGATATTCTCCTTCACCTCCAATACTTGCATCAACACAAGCACGTCATCACCTCCTTTGAATTACAACTTCTTCATGCCTTTGCCTTAACCTTGCATCATGTCTTTGCCTTGCATCACAAGAGTGCTCATGCCTTTTCCTTTGCCTAGCATCACAACAATCTTCTCAAACAAACCAGTCTTCAAATCAACGTTACACAAAACATATGCAAGCATCAATCATCATCACAACATATATGTAAGCATAACTCAATGCACCTTTTTACACAATTGTGCAAGCATCAACTGTGCCATGGTATTTGTTGCTCCTTTATTCTGCCAAGCCATGAAAACATAATAGACAAGTTTTGTTGCTCATGTTGTTCCTTTGCCATCACCCTTTACATCACATGTTTGTATTGCATTCTCATCAAGCATCAACAATATGCAAAGATACAAGTTGTAACTCAATCTTTTTGTCATGTGACATTGATATACTGTGCCATGGTATTTGTTGCTCCTTTATTCTGCCAAGCCATCAAAACATAATAGAAATGTTTTGTTGCTCATGTTGTTCCTTTGCCACCACCCTTTACATCACATGTTTGTATTGCATTCTCATCAAGCATCAACAATATGCAAAGATACAAGTTGTAACTCAATCTTTTTGTCATGTGACATTGAATTATATCAATGTCATGGAGTAAAGTCACTTTATGAGGTTGTACATGTGCTGGGTACTTTCTAATAAAGTCATTTTATGTTTTCAATGTGACTTTAGGGAGAAAAAGTACAAAGTGACTTTATGTTTTAAAAGTGATTTTTATTATTAAAGTAACTTTATGAGAGAAAAAGTGCAAATGGTACAAAACATATTAAAGTGACTAGGAGTTCATTTAGTGAGGGGGACCACATGAAAGAGGGGGTCAAGTGGGGGACTTGATCTCATCCATTGATCTCAAGGGCTGAGACCTTGATCACTAGGTTTAGGTTTCCCCTCTCTAATGAAAGACAAAAAGAGAAAAGGCAAGGGTTTCTCATTCATTCTCATGAGCACTAGAGAAGAGGAGAAAGAAGAGAAGAGAGGAGAAGGAGATTTGTTGAAGGAGAAGAGAATACACAACAGCTAGGAAAGACCATTTGGCAGCTTGAATCTGAAGGAAATGAAGCGTGCAATTCATGTCCCTTTTTGTAGTGATCACTGCAGGGGAAACAATTGATTTAATTAGATTAAAAGGTGGTTAGGAGAATGGGGGTGAACTTTATAAAGTCACATTATTATGTATTTACTTGCCCACAGTATTGGTACCCATGGATTACCTTCCAATTGCATTGGCAGGGATGAAATACTTACCCATGGTAGTAAGTACCCATGGTATTGATGTCCATGGAATACCTACCCATGGTATTGGGATGGCCAAAGATTATAAAAGGGAGTCACTCTTTACTTTGGCTCTTGGAGCTTGCTTGAAGGTTTATAACCCTAAGCATGATCTTCAGTGGAGCAATTACCCACCCTAGTTGATTAAAATGACCAGCATAGGTCCATCTTAAGCACGAATCTAACATGAGCCGAAAGAGATCAAATTTCTTTAGGTGCAAACTTATTTTAGAGTGCAAAAAACAATGTGCAATTTTTTATCATTTAAATTGTATTTTTGAATCATATAGAAATTACATAACATTTGTATTAAGACATTTTATCAACCCACATTAAATTGGTTTTTTGTTATTAATATATTTTTAAGCATACATCAATATTAATTCATATTAAAATATTTTGTTCATAACTCACATTGGATATTTTATTCTATACAACATTAAAATATTTTCTTTTAACATTTATTTCTATGTATAGATATATATGAAGTTGATATCACGTATTAAAATATTTTTGAAAGATACAAGGTTTAAACATCTTACTCACATATTTATTTTTACTTCTAATTACTTTACATTAAATTGCATTAGGTAATATGGACAACTAATTAAATATGCATAGCATATTTTTTTTTTTATTTTAGCTGACATTGTTTTTCTATTTAGATAATATTTTATTTTTATTTTAAGAGGGACAGACATACTTACACATCGTCTTCACACTGGGTTGTAGAATGAACCTCTCAACTCAACTAGTCTTTAGTGATGAGAGACTCCAACCTAGCTAGTCTCGAAGGAGGAATCACTTAGATTCCTCATTGGGACAATTTGTGATTTAATCTTAATAGGTATACAAAGGAGCCATCCAGGTTTCTCATTATGGCATCAACAAATTCAATGGAGAGGTCATTGTGAGCCATTTATATTTGCAGGCATTTGTGCCATCTTGCTGGTGTCTTAACAAGTTCTCATGCATATTCAGATTCATATTTAATATAATAAGGCTTAGTTTGTTGCTTGTGCTTATAGTCAAACTAGGGTTTCATGTTAAATTGAATGCAATATGTTTGACAAAATGTCCTTTCATTAATAATTATCAGAAAATCATTGACAGAGTCATTTTTGCAAAGTGTTGGTGAAAAATGTCTCAATGGTAATTGTAAAGATTATTGCAAATCTAGTTGGGACATTATGTCTTGCACTACAACACTACACCAAAAACCAAAAATATGTTACATGTAATTGTCAAACATTTAATGTAGACTAATGCAGGTGATAACTTTTTTCTTTGATCAATCTTATAAAAATCCATTGCAACAAGAGAAGCCAACAAACTTCAAAGTACCTCTTGAAACTGTTGGCTCCAAGGGGGCTTGCCTGTTGCCATTTCAATAACAGTACAACCAACGCTCCATATATCAGCAGGCCTGAAGAAAACTTTTAAAAAGTTCAGCATTTCTCCATGATAATTTGAATCCAAAGAGCAAAATATGTGTAGATAAAGAAGCACCCTCTCCAAAGAGCAAAATATGTGTGGATAAACAAGCACCCTCCGTGGAGAGTCAAAAATGACAATGCACTTGAACCGAGATAGGAAACTGAGAGGTTCAAGCTTATAATATGCAAGATCAAAAATTATCATGTCGTTGAAAATGAAAAACATTTTCAGACAAATCCATTAAAAGAACATCACAACTGAACCTATACCACCCCACTCTAAATCTTTGTGATATTTATTTATTGCATTTTGTGTGCACACATCATAATTTGAATGGGTTTTTGTAAGCTAAGGGAAATCAACAAAGAAACATACAAGCTATGCCCTGTTTGGCGAATGACTTCTGGTGCCATCCAATATGGAGTTCCTTTCATTGACTTGGCCCCTGTAATTGTGGCCTGCGCAACAGAAAAGTATTGACAAACTGTGTAGCCATTTCATTTACACTAGCTTTTTAGGAGTCCATTCCATTGCACTTGAATTTTTCAAAAACTGCTGCAGTGAATATCATATTTCCAAATATTCTGAGCTCATATCCTATAAATCCCACACCCAAACAGAAATTCGATTCTATCGTGCATTGACCCTACAAAGGATCCAACAAGAATGTATAGGGATTCCAAATAGATCTATCAAAGAATCTGCTGCATGTAATTCTACCATCAATAGGTATTATTAATCAAAAAGAGTATACATTACGTATTAAGTGTTCCATACCAGCTCAACAACTTTCTTGGACGCACCAAAGTCTGCTAATTTGATGCACCCTTTGTTGTCGACAAGAATGTTTGCACCCTGCACTTCAGAAAAAACCATTTGAAGAATTAGGAAATCACCCAATAAGCAAGTTATGATGATTATAACTGACTGAGACTAATACGTCGAAGGCATCCTACAGCCACTATTTTATTTTACCTTAATGTCACGATGCATGATGCCATTCTTATGAAGATATTCCAGCCCCTGCAAGAGTTGTTTTGTGTACATCCTAATGACCTGTACAAAAATAAGGAAATTGTGTGTAAACAAAGTTGAAAGCATTCCAGATAACCTATTGTAAAGTGCTTGCAAAAGATAGCATGCTATCTTTAGTTCAAAATTTATCCACACTATGTTGTATATTAGTCTATCCGAAGCAAGGCTTAGTTTGCAGTACTAGAGTACCCTACTGCAAAGGGCTATAGAGGTTCAGTGCAAAGGTTTCTAGTGCAATGCCCTGCTCACACCAAAAGAGAAAAAACTCACCGGCTCTGTAAAGGAGCCAAATTTGCCAAGAAGAGAAGCAATGGACCCACCAGGAACAAACTCCAAAAGAATGTTTAAAGCGTCATCCTCTCTGGCCGTGCCTAGATAACGCTGCCAGGACATCCCCATTCAGATAAATCCACAGAAGATACATAAAGCATTATTAGTTTTCGGCACAAACTAAGTCTACTTTTAAGAACATCACAAATTATGCTTTCTGGCAGGGGTATATAAGTCAATGAGGAAATGGTGCGTAGGAAAAACTTATGCGCTATCTATATTTTTTAATACTTCCTTAGGAATCATTTGAGAAAGGAACAAACATATCCCTAGGAAATGCTCACTCTTAAACTTCTTAACTTTCCTCTCATAAACTCAAATGAGAAGCCAACCACACTAGACTTGGGTGAAACGATTCAAATAGTTCAACCCGTCGTTATTTTTCTCTGTATTTGTCAAATAAAATCGCAACTACAAATTTGTAATAAGGTCTTGTACCACTATATTGGGATGCGACAGATTTTGAAGAAGCTTGACCTCCTCCTCGAGCTCCTGAATTTGGGCCTGATGCGGTCCATTACACAAACAATCAACGACTAAAACAAAGCTGCAAGGTAAAAATATACTTTCTTGCATTCCGACCCCAGAAAAGCTGGGGAGGAGCGAACGGATCTGTACAATAAAGACATGCAAGATGCTTACCTGCGCCTTATCTCTTGATGAACTGTTGGCGGCAATCAAGACCTGCATCACCATAATCATTAAACCCTCGAATCTATATGAATTTTCTGCCTTAATCATATAAACCTTAGAAGCTGTTTACCCATATGAAAAGAAATCATTTTTAGTAAAAAAGAATACCTCTTTGATAGCCAAGAGCTCTCCAGAATCCAAATTCATACCCATGTAAACACGCCCATAAGCTCCACACCCAATGAGCTCGCCCTTCCTCCACCTGATCGCTGGAGGACTGCTGTTCTCCTTAGGCGTATCCCATGCAGACTCCATCTGGGGTTCGAATCCGAATCCCATGAAATCCAGAGATCGCCTTCCAGGACTTCCTTCTTCTGGCATTTCCACGCAGATATCAGCAGGGGAGGGCAGATCAGAATGCAGCGCTCCAATGTGGTGTTTTGATCATTTGATTTAAACGGAGCGGGCGCGGAAGAGGTTTAACGCACTACATCATCTAAGGGTCAAGATTTACTCCCTCTTTTCGCATTTTATGAAGTTTGCATAGTAATTGAGTAGAATTTGAAGTTAAAATGATTTGCATGTGCCTCTTGGTTGCCCGATTTTTTAAACAAATAATAAATAATCTGTAAAATTGAAATGAAAATGATGAGATTTATTTATAGTAAAAGAATAAAATATTTCTTACAAAAAGTTAAATTACAATTACAGTTGGGTTTAACTTTTTAGTTTTAATATTATAGTTATAAAAATCAGAATTGGTTTTGAAATCAAACTCATTGAATTGGATTGAATGAATTGATTTTTCGTGCAAAAATATATTAAAGGAATTGAACATCCAATGTTATGGTAAAAAATATTGTAACAAAGGAAAGATGACAATTTAAAAGGTAAAGGATAGGAGAGGCAATGTGTTAGAGACTTGCAATAACTCACACTTGTGTGGATGTTTGTCTCACAAATGTTGCTCCAACCACCTGGCTAAATCATTTTTTCCAATCATGTCACTATGTCAAAATCTCATATACATATTATATCAAAACTATAACATGCAAGGTAACGAGGAGAAACATTACCATAGGTGCACAAAAAAATGTAATTGCAGATGAAATGACTAAAGTCAATGTGCGTTGATAATGAGATTAAACAAAGAGCATCTTTCAATCGAATCAACATAAAGAAGTGGGTTTGTTTTAGAATTTTAGCTATCTCCTTCTAAAAAATCAAATTAATTTGGAGCGATTAATTCTAGTTTTAAATTTAAATTTTGTCTAGCAAAGATTTGTTAGAATTGCAAATTTATGTGGTGTAGTTCACACAATCCAAGTAAACTTTCAAGACATTGTATATTGTACCCATTTAAGCATTCAAAAATACAGTTTAAAAAATGAAAAGTTACACGTATTATATGCTTATATAGAACCAATATAGATCCATTTTGAAAATGATTAAATCTCTTGATGTGCATACTTTTTTACAACTTTGCACTCTAAAAGAGGTCCCATAGGCTATCTTTAGCCTTGTGGACTCTTTCTTTCTTTCACATCTTATCTTTCCAGAAGTAATTACGGTTTTCTTTCTTTCACATCTTATCTTTCCAAAAGTAATTATGGTTTTCTTTCTTTCACATGTTATCTTTCCAGAAGTAATTTAGGTTGCCTTTGCACAGCTCATGCAGGTCCCACAATAATGAGTGGTCATGTAAGTTAATCGTAGTTAAGAAGTATTTATGTCAAGGACAGTCATTCCTAAACAAACAAAAAAACACTCAATAACATCTCAGGTTGAACACGATTTAAGGTAGGACTTTATCATAATTAGTTAAAGCAATTTTGTGCGGGAGTTATCATAAGAATCTTCAAAACCATAATTTCTATACAAAGTTGACCAAAAATTTAGATATTTTCTGTTATATTAAAAAAAAAAAAAAAAAAAAAAAAAAAAAAAAAAAGTTAATGCTATATCTGAAATCAAAATTAAGCTCATTTAATTTTTCAATTAAACATTTTATATCATTCTAACATAATAATAAATAAAAAAAACAAACAACAAACAAACACCTAAAGGAAATTTAGAATACTACTATGAAAATTCTAGAAGATTTCATGGACCACCTAATAATTATTGATAATTAAATTAAAATTATGAAAACCATTCCAAAAATATACACGATTATTTAAATAATTAATTTATTTTTTTTAATTAATGAAATTTGTTAAAATTTTCTCATCATGGTAATAAAATGTCTATTTTTAAGAAATATATTAATTTAATTTAATTGCTAAAGGCTTTTTATTTCAACTTAAGGTGGATGAGGATTTGTTGACTTTTTTTTTTAATTGAGGGCCTAGATTGATTCTCAAGGGAATATGCTCAACATATGCTTACTCTTAATGATTATCAGTAATAAATTTAAAAAAACAAAAAAAAATTGTGCCACGTGATTCCCCACCCACCTATTTCCTAGGGATTTGAGAATATTCCAATTCTAATAAGTTCCTTCCTAACAAGTTCATCATTGCTATTTATAACATTCATTTATATATAAGATAATTTTATTTTGCAAAATGGTCCATTAATTTTAATAAATTTAACAAATTATCAAGTTCCTCGTTGTTATCTATAACATTCATTTATATATAAGAAAAGTTTATTTTGCAAAATGGTCCATTAATTTTAATAAATTTAAAAAATTATCTTGGTGCTATGGTGGCTCCCCACCCACCAATTTCCTAGGGATTTGAGATTATTCCAATTCTAATAAGTTTTTCATTATTATTTATAACATTCATTTATATATAAGCAAATTTTATTTAGTAAAATGGTCCATTTTACAATAAGATGTGTAATTCATTTTTTTCCTTAAGTAATTCCATATAAAAATATATAAATACCCATTGAAATTGGCAAAGGCAATGGCTAAGGCTTTGGAAAGGCATAAGGAATTTATTGGCATTTTAAAGTAAATTAGGAGAAAAGGAAGGTGAAAGGTCATAGGTTGCATGTGAGGAGGAAAATGAAGAAAATAGAGGCCTCCTTGATTAAAAAAAAAAAAAAACAAACAAACAAACAAACACTTTTGAGGATTAGTTGGCAAGCTTTGTTAGCGTAACCTTTTGTCACTTGAGTTTTGGAGCTCTCTCATTATTCTCTCTCTCTCACTTGGACTCTTAGAGTTTTCTTGGAGCACTTTGGCATTGGAGCAGGAAAGGAAAAGAAGGCAAGAGGAAGCAAAGATCAAGCAGGGAAAGGCAGGATCAAGCAGCTACAGCAGCCTTCATTGCAGGTATCGACTTGCATGTGTATTTTCCTTTCTAGATTTGGCATGCATGGGATTGCATGTGTTTCTTTTCTACCATGGCATGGGTTTTTCCAACTGTAATAGTATTTTCAGTCTAGCCTTGCCATTTCCTGGTAGCTTTGATGAGATGGGTTCTCTCATTCAGTTTATGTGGGATGGCCAGATTGGATTCGAAGTTGAGTGGGGTGGATCTCCGAATTGATAAACACATGGCCTAGTGGTCCCTGAACCAGATTATGGATCACGAAGTCGTTGGCCTAGTAACCCCTGTGGGTTGCAGTAAAGCCAAATTGTGTGCCTCGGTGGGCCTAGGAATCCTTGTCGGTGAATGGTGAGATATACTAGTAAAGCCAAGAGGTGGATTTTCTCTCTGTTGGGCCTAGTGGTCCTAGGATGGGATACACGGTAAAGCCTAGAGAGTATGTCTCGGTGTAGGGCCTAGTGATCCCTAGATCGGATTGTGGATTGCGGTAAAGCCTAAGAGACTAGGGGCACTCAAATCCTTCATGGTGTAGGCAGAGAACGCCAGTGGCATCCATGCTTGTCGGTGTTTTTGGTGTGTTCTGCGAGTCCCACATTCATGCTTAGGATATGGCACGGGGGTGGTTAGCTGAAGAGAGACTTGGATCAGCCAATTTATGGTTAGGTGGAACGTGATAGTCCCATCTCTGATTGGTTCATTGCATTCATTAATGAGAAGTTCATTCCCTTGATTTTCATGTGCAAATGTCTTGATGTATATGTGGATTTTGATGGCTGATATTTTTATGGTATTTATGTTCATATTATGTTGGTTATATGTATATTTTATGATAGCAGCTATGTATGGCTCTCAACATGTTTTTACTTGTACATGAATGGATAATGTGTTTATGACCTAATAGATGATAATGTAGCAATTGACATGAGGGAACAATGGTTCATAGCGATTCTCAGATAAGTATGAGATCCCTACACTTAATTCTATTGTTTACACTTGTAGTTACATGTTGATGATATGTTTGACGAAATGTATGTCATGGCTAGTAGGGGTATGGTTATGGTCTTGTTCAATTCATTGTTTTTGCTTCATTGCTTCCCTGTACTTTTACTAATTCTAAGCTATCACTTCATTATGGGCAGTGGCCTGGGTTCTAGGCCCAATTCATTGTTTTTTCTTCATTGCTTCCCTGTACTTTTACTGATTCTAAGCTATCACTTCATTATGGGCAGTGGCCTGGGCTCTAGGCCTAAAAAAGTGGCTTAAATCCCGAGCTCACTGACACAAAACTAGCAACTTTGGTCTCTAGTCGCTAGCAGGCAAGCCTGTGAGAGTCACTTTGGGTCTCTGGTCGCTCCCTTGCCCATAGCATGAGAGCGATTGTGGCCTAGGAGATCCAGAACAACACTGGGACCCAGGGACAAATTGTCTGAGTGGCTAACATGTCTCTTAAGGATTCTGAAGTTGATGTTGGATGATTGTGTGTGATGTTTTTGTCAATTCCACTTCCTTAAGGTCACATAGGAGGTTGAATCTGATTATAGTAGCCTTTCATCTCATGTTTACCCCGGTTGGCATGGTTACTCGGGTGGATGTGGGAGGAGGGTGTTACAGAGTGATATAAGAGTATGATTCAACTCTCGGACTAGATGGGCAGTGTGTGTTGGTCATGCATGCATGTCAGTGGCATGTGTGTCTATTACACTCGCATTTCATGTGCTTGTTGCATTTGCTTAATGATTGATTATGGTTGTAGTATGGTTATCATGGAGGATTTGATATTGATTTTGTGGAATGCATATGTCATGACTATGTGACTGGTTGTATATGGTTATATGTCGCTTACATGTTTATTTTATGTCGCCTACTTACATCCTTGTATGTTAGGTTACATTCTTGAATATTTTGATTACATGTATTAGTCTTGTAGGTTGATTACAATAATTGATCATTTATGCTCGACTACATGCGTTTATGCGTATGTGCAGTTGTTTATGCATTGCTTATGCATGATGATGGTTGCATGTGGAAATGTGTACAATGGAGTAATGGTTGTTGTCATGCATGAGGTCATGGTTTGCCAAGTTGATATGATAATGCATTGATGACTGGACTCTAGCTAGAAGGATGTATATATGGTTTTGTACTCATGTGTTATATGTCTATATGTGGTCGTAATGCATGTATGGTCTTGGTTATAGTTATGCATGAATAGTAGGTCAAACATGCCTTGTGAAGTCATGGTATGCAATTCAGGTCATCATGGTGCTATTGGTATGTTATGATGTTGATGTGTTGAATGAAATAGAGCAGGAGATATGGATCATCATAATGAGGTTGCAGCATTGGACTTTGGGGTAAGAGCAGATCGTCATACAAGTATTGTATGTTTGGCATGCAGGTATGTAAGCCAAGAATTGTTATATGCATTTGGTTTATGTACATGTATTTTGATGTTATGGTTACATTCATGATAGATGTTAGTTGATTAGTGTAGTTATATGCACATATTTCGGATAGTCAAGAACGATAATAACTTGTAATTGTATGCATTTCTATTGTTGTTTTATATTAGATAACTTGATGATTATGTTATATGTTGTTGATGAAGTCTCTTATAGGTTAACTTGTTATTTTCAAATGATAGTTAGCTTGATGATTAGGGTTATAACATTTATATCTTGATGTTATATGTATCACACTAAGTTGGATTGGCCTATGCAGATGGTTATTGTTACGATATTCAGGTATAAGTCGACATATTTGTGATATGGTGTTGTACTAATCTGGATTGACTTTGCATATGTGATTGATATGTATGAACGACTAACGTTTATGAGTTAGAGTGTGAACATGTTAGTTAGTGATTCTTATGGATAGTGTGATCTTATTTATGTTTAAGTTGATGTTTTGAGAAGTTATACTATGCTAACTAGCTTGATTATGCGAACAAGGTAGCCTCCCCTAAGATACATTAAGGTATGAGTCTGCTTATGTCGCCTATTTTATGTTTGAGTGTTTGATTATGTCATCTAGTTGATTTAATTAACATGGTATGTTTGCAAGTTGTTTGAATGTTTGATAAATTGCATAATATGAGCATGTATTCCAATGATCTTGTTTTAGGATGATTGTACTAATACATATGTGTTAGGACAATTGATATGTAATTGAGTGTAAGTAGGTGATAATTGTAGCATTATCTCTAGTGACTAGGAGTTGGCTATGGATTACGAAATGATTATTAGTCTTGGTAAAGATTGATTTCAAATTGATAATATGATTGTCTTGATGTTTGGAACATGTGGTTGACATGTGTGAGCAGTTGCGGGAAACATGCTTGGTATTAGCGTTACAAGGTAATAGTTGATGTGTTTATATAACTAACAGTTCGGTGATGTGACAACGCATAGTAAGCCTCAAATGAAACAAGGTAAAAAAGGGCAAAATAAAGGAATTAGACAAGAATTCATTTGGCTATGTTTGGAAACCCTAATTCCAAACAAATGAGTGCTTTGCATACATGAATTCTTCTTAACCTTGATCTTGTCTGACATTATGTGGATATGTGCTAAATTCAAGAACATGTACTCGACATGTATGTTAGCTAGTATTTAGTTACAGTTGGATTCGTCAAAGGATTGGAGTCCCTTGAGAGATGGGGTGGATGTGTTCAGTTACAAGCAATGTGCTTGGCACAACAAGGTAAGGTAATTAGTATGTTGTTATGTTTATTTATGCATTGACAATTATGTGTTTATGGTAGTATGATGCAAGGGATTGCATGGCAAGAGACTGCCATGAAAGATTGAAGAAGGCTTGGGTTAAGCTTTCCGTGGGAACCATAGGGATTGATTCATGGTGTCTATTGTAAGTTTTGTGCTTTTGGTCTTTGTGATTTGCTTGCGCTTGATTTGCAATTTTGTGATGTCTAGTGCATGATCATGCCACCTTTTTGCAGTGTCATATTGCTTTTGGTTTTCATGGTTTTCTTTTTACTTGTTTCATGTGCTTGCACTTTAAGTTTCGAGTCTTGGGAATTGGCCGGGAAAGAGGAAAGTTGATGGACCTTGGAGAGAATTGTGTGGTACCCAACAAGTAATGTGAGATTCAGATGAAGCTCTATGCATGAGTAAGTGTAGCGGAAGGTAAGACTATGACAATTGATTAGATTGGTTCGGTCCATTGGTGTAAATGGACAGTGGTAGTATAGTCATAAGAAAGGTAATAGGAAAGGTGAAGCGAATGGATCTGAGACATCAGATGCCTTGGCTATGTTGGGAATGATTGTTCTCAATGTTGTGCATGATGTGCATGGATAAAGGGAGTTCTCTTAACCTTGACCTTGATATCTAGTAATTATGTTATGGTTATGATTATGCTTATGTTTATATGTGTATACATGTAAGTGTGTATGTATGTCATGTTTGACAGGATCGCCATGGATCAAGATTTTTAACGCTGACATTTATGTGTGTGCGTGTGTGTGTCTGACATGACCATGATTGTTTTATGCTAATGTTTATATATATGTATGTATCTATGCATCAATGTCACTGTCTGATAGGGTTTTTTTAGGGATCGTTCTTGTGGAGAAATGATTGCTTACATAGGGGAATGACATGAAGAGGTTTTTGTTCTCGTGAGGAATCAAGTGGAAGAGTAACAATGACAAATATATGAGGTCAGTATCATGTGAATATGAGTTTATATGCTTGTATTATGCCTATGTTTATGTTATGATAGGTAATGCTAAAGGATGCATCAATGGAATGAAAACAACATGGTATGTGGCATGCTAAGACAAGCATGGATAAGACACTGGAAGCAGGGTTGCTTGGTAGAGTCAGTGTGGTACTACTATTGTGCAAATGTTGTATATGTTGTACATGTTGTGTTTGTGATGTTGTGTGCATGCAATGTGGTGTATATTTAGTGTGTGTACTTGTTGTTTATGCAGTGTTATGTACATGGTGTTAGTACAGATAGTGTTGTATGAATGTTGCATGTTTAGTGTTGGGTATAGATGGTGTTATGTACATGTTGGATATACGTTGTTGTGTATATATTGTATTGTGTGCATGATGGGTATGCGGCATTGTATGCATATGGTGCTCTGCGCGTGTGGGATATGCGGTGCTATGTATAGATGATGCTATGTGTGTGTTGGATATGCAGCGCTATGTACATGTAGTGCTATGTACATATGGTGTGGTGTGCATGATTGTACAAGTGGTGTTGTGTGCATGATTGTACAAGTGGTGTTGTGTGCATGTGGTGTTGTGTACATGTTGTACAAGTGGTGTTGTGTACATGTCGTGCATGTGGTGTTGTGTACATGTGGTGTCGCATACCTGTCATGCGTGTGCTACTGTGTACATGTTGTACAATGGTGCAATGTACATATGGCGTTGTGTACTCGTTGTGTAGGTGGTTTCATGTACATGTGATGATGTGCACATGTTGTGCAAGTGGTGCTTGGTACATATGGCACTGATGTACATGTGGGATGTAGTACATGTCGTACATGTGTTGCAGGCATGCAATACTATGTATGTGCATTGTGTAGTCACGGTATCGTGACATGTGTATTCATTGCTTTGTACTCTGTGTGGGTACATGTATTGTGTGGTGTTGTACGTTGAGTATAGACATATGAGTTATGTTGTATATCGGGTGTATGTGTATGCATTTTGTGGTGTCTCACATTGTGTGTAGATGTATGTCTTGTGATGTACATTGGTTACGTATACGTATTGTGTTGTGTCGTACACTGGACATAGGAGTATGTATTGTGTTGTGTTATGCACTGGGTGTAGGTGTATGTATTGTGTTGTGCACTGGGTGTAGGTGTATGCATTGCCTGTCAGGTGTGGATGCATGTATTGCATGGTGTTGTATGTTGTGTGTGGATTATACGGGTGTGATGTACACTACGTGTGTGTGAACACGGTTGAGGAGAAGGCACCGAGTGTTGTCGGGTGCGGTAATCAATCTAGTGTGTGTACAGAAAGAACAAAGGCATAAGTAAGGATCGATTAAAGGATAAGTATTAGTATATTATTTCAGTTTTACTATGCATGTGATTTATGATTCTGGTACATGATGACTATATATGATCTGTGATTCTGGTTTATGAAGGTTACATGTGATTTATGATGTTGATCTATGATGGTTGTGTTTTGAACTAACCAGATGTGATGTGTTTATACATGATGTTTTGATCAAACAATTAGTTTGACTTGTTGTGACAAGAAGCAAACAAAATTGCAAGTATATCTTGTTGACAAGCTACCAATGAGGTATGATGTGAACTTATTTCGATTTATTTTAAATCTAATGGAAGTTATGTGCTTGGAACAAGAATGTATGAACATGCCCGGTTGGGTGGTTGAAATCGACTACAAGAATTGGCAGCAGCGGCAAAAGAAATTGAAACAAACAGCAGTACGTTGGTAAAGCATTTAGGAGCAGGGCCATTGTGGGACACTGGTACCCAATAATGTCTATTGATTTCCATGAGCATGCTATGAACAATATGATGTTTTTGAGGTAGGTATATGCCTTGATTTTTGTATCTTTTGATGTGAGGAAGCCTTGCCAAGGGATGGATCGCCCAAGATAGGGGATGTTGGGGAACTTGGAAGGTGAGTGACTGCACGGAAGGGGTGACAGGATTGCCCGAGGGAATGTGTAGCAGAGAAGGGAAGGTCGGGGATATATTTGTTTTGGTCATGGGCATTGCCAGATGAAATCAAATGCACATTGGGAGTGCACCCTAAAACAATGAGCCAGTAACTGTTCGCAGAGAGGACAAGTAGCACATGATTGTAGCGTTGGACATTGGATGCATATTTGACTTTATAGTGGATTTTGGAGTCCCTGGGAAGGAGGTGAATCCTGGTATTACTTTGAGGGTGGAGGTGTGAGCCTCTAGATTCCCTTGTTGCAGATGCAGGCATTGTATCCTTTTGTTTGTTGTTTGAGCAAATGTGTATATGTGTGTACTATTGTAAATACTGTACCAAGTTGGATTTATAAAGCTCCATAGACAATATGATTATTTGTTGGTTGAAGCAAATGTGTATGTGTTTATGTGGTTATTGTAAATATTGTAATGAGTTGTGTTATAAGGCTCCATTATGCAGTATTTTGAGCATGCATTTCATTGTAAATATTGCAATGAGCTATGTTATAAACCTCCATGGGTAGTATGTTTTGTTTTCGGTGGTCTTGTTGGTTTCACCGAGGACAGTGTTTCCCCAAGGGGGAGGGTTCTGTAACAGCCCTGGTGAAAATTCCATGTAAAAATATATAAATACCACAGATGATGGGACATGTATTCCAAGCTGAATGTTGGGAAGGACATCCTTGTGTGGGTGTTCATTTGGTTGTTTACAACTAAGGAAATGGCTAAGGCTTTGGAAAGGCATGAGACATTTATTAGCATTTTATTTATGAAAATAAAGTAAATTAGGAGAAAAGGAAGGTGAAAGGTCATAGGTTGCATGTAAGGAGGAAAATGAAGGAAAATAATGGAAAATGAAGAAAATAGAGGCTTCCTTAATAAAAAGGCTTCTAAGGACTAGTTGGCAAGCTTGGTCAGTGTAACCTTTTTTCAGTTGAGTTTTGAAGCTCTTTTATTATTCTCTCTCTCTCTCACTCTTGGACACAGAGTTTTCTTGGAGCACTTTGGCATTGGAGCAAGAAAGGCAAACAAGGCAAGAGGAATCAAAGATAAAGTAGGGAAAGGCAGGATCAAGTAGCTACAATAGACTTCATTACAGGTATTGACTTGCATGTGTATTTTCCTTGCTAGATTTGGCATGCATAGGATTGTTGTTGGGTTGTGTTATATTCTTTCCAAGACTAGCCTATGTAGTTTATGGGGGGGGTTAGAGGAGGGGCAGAGCTCCCCCTTCGTTGCACCCACTGCATAGCGAGGAAGTCACAGGGGGTTTGAGGGGGGTAGTTAGCCCCCCTCTATGGGGTCCGGGGCAGCGCCCCAGGGAGTTTTTTTTTGGACCCTATATTAGGTTGGGCAGAGCTACCTATGGTTTTGTTCATGGTTTTTGCACATGGTTTTGGACGTGATGGTTTTCGGTCCATGGTTTTGGACGCGATGGTTTTCGGTCCATGGTATTGGATGCTTCGGCATGCATAAATATGTATTGTAACATTGAAAGGAAAATAATGAAAACTTAATCTGGTAGTCCCGGTTTTGGGATCCAGGGGAAAATCTCTGTGTATATGTGTTTTATGTGTTATGCTCTCGCATTGTTTATTTTCTGCGTTTTAGAATTTGTATGCAGGTAATTTATGTACGGGGTTAAAACCTATATTTGGTATCAAAGTTGTTTTGGCTTCAAGGGGACGCCTTTGTTGCTTAGGGGTTTCACCTGGGCCTGTGGTAGACCCTGTTCAGTGGGAGATCTGTGAGATCGATTATGGTGGTGAAAGAAGATGGCAAGAAGTGGAAAGATAGAGATTGAGAAATTTAATGGTCAGAGTTTTGGGTTGTGGAAACTCAAGATGAAGGATCTATTGGTGGATAAAGATTAGTGGATCACGACAGATCTAGGTACTAAACCAATGGGAGTGTTCGATGAAGAATGGAAGAAGTTGGATCGGAAGGCAAAGAGCACAATACGATTATGTGTCTCAGATTCAGTATTGTTGAATGTATTAGGGGAAGCTACGACAAAGGCTTTGTAGGACAAGTTAGGGACTTTGTACCAATCTAAGTCTCTGGTGAATAAACTTTTCTTACGGAAAAAAAGATGTATAACCCGAGGATGAAAGATGGAGACTCGGTGACAGAGCATTTGAATGCATTTAATACTGTGGTAAGTCAGTTATTATCTGTTGATATTAAAATTTCAAAAGAAGATAAGTGCATCAGTGTGTTGTGTTTTCTACCAGATTCATGGGATAGTCTAGTTATTGCAATAGGTAGCAATGCAATTGCCTTGCAGTTTGATGAA
>APFE030823993.1:0-12949 GCA_000404065.3 Pinus taeda | reverse complement strand
AGGTATAAGAGAAATCATTCTAACTATTTCCTTATAGATTTATCAACAAGATAGGGCCAAGCTATCATTACAAGATGTTGCTGATCGGTTTATTCCTGGGGACTCAACATACATAAGAGTATTTGGAGCTTATGAACCCTTCATTAGTTACCTTTGTTTGTCACCCAAAAAATAGTATTACAAGAGGCAGCAAGACAATTCACAACATGATTGTCCAACACACTAATAAAAGCAAAGAAGTCTCCATAGTTTACCTTCCCTTTGTGCATAGGAGCTTATTATATAAAAAAAATTCAAAGAGGCAGAGGCAAAACCCAAAAAATTAGAACGCTTCAAGTTTGTTAAACTCAACTTCCACATGTATGATTCAAAAGGTATTGCTACTCAGCACTGCAAATCAATCAAGTATGGTTGGTCATCTACCTTGAACATTGAGGTAAATGAATATAAGGTAAAATAATTCTTTAATGCCACAAAAAAATTGAGTAAACCCAAGGAATAAATCCCTCTCATCCTACTAATAACCCAAAAACAATGGAAGAAGAATCTCCAAAAAGTATTGATACTGAAGAAAAGAAGGCCAAATTGAAAAGGAAACAAGAAAAATAAACTACAAAGAAGGGAAGGCTAAAAAATATAAGGTTGAACAAGATGCCAAAAGGAAAGTAGAGGAAGAGGCAACCAAAAGGAAAGTAGAGGAAGAGGCAACCAAAAGGAAAGAAGAAGAAGAAAAATAAAAACAAGAGGCAACAAGAAAGCAAAATCTAGAGGCAACAAGGAAGAAAAGGGAAGAGGAAGCAAAGAGAAAACAAGAGGAGGAAATGAAGAAAAAGGAAGAAGAAGAGATTGCCACGAAACTTGAAGTAGAAAGTATTGTATAAGAATTGTAGAAAAAGAAGCAGAAGAAGCTAGGATGAATGAGCTAGTAAAAAAGGAAACATAAGTCATACTACCTAATCTAGATGTCACTCCTCCCATACCTATCACTAGTGGCCATTTCCCACATGAAGAAATGGAAGTCTCATTTGAAGAAAAAGATGGGGTTTTGAATCTCTCAAGTTTCAAATTTGATCAGTTCAAGAAAAAGATACCTCAAGAAAGGTGAAAGTACCTATGAAGACAGACAGGCAAGCCAATATTAGTCACTACAAAGAGGCACGTAGTTATGCATACTACAGTCAATCCTGTATCAATAACTTTACATAATCCACATTTTTTGTTGCTACCAAGAAGAATGTTGAATGTTTAGTAAATGAAGTAAAAGAGTTGAAAGAGATCTTGATCATGACTCAATAAGAGAATGATAAGTTACATGGAGAGATTCAAACTTTGTCAGACAGAGGTTACCACAAAGAAGATTTCCAAGCAACTTCTTTGAAGGAAATAAGAGTGTTTTATAAAATTCCATGAAACAAGTATAAAGAGAAATGGCCATCCTCCATAAGACAATAGTTTCAATAGAAAGAATCCAAGGATAACTCAAAGGAAAATGGGAATTGGTAAAACAAGCATTAATTGTAATAGACTGCATACATGAATGGATCACGAAGTACCATAATGCACCGAACAAATTAGTAAGAAAAGATAGGATGGATGTAGAGCGGGATAAGGCAAAGAATAGAATGATTTTGCAACGACATGAAAAGTTGGGAAGAAATGTGGCTAGAATATTGAGCATATATCAGCCTCTTTACAATGCATTCGAGTCCCTTGTTAAGTTATTCAAAATAGCATCCACCGGTGCACTAGGAGTAATGAAACTTGAACTGAAATTCAACAAGAAAATATAGAAAGGATAAATTCAATGAAATAGGCATCTAACTACAAAGATTTGGAACCCACAAAAGAATCAATTGTAGAACATATTGTGGAGACGACAAGAATACATATTATGCTCTCCGTGCTTTTAGAGTGAATACAAACAGATGAGAGGGCTATATTGCTGGACAATATCGAATGTGAAATCAGATACGAGAGGATACTATCAAGCAAGGTCCAATATATTGCCTTTGAGTACAAAGCATGGCACACATACATAACAAGAGAACTAAAAATCATGGTTCCTCATTTGACCATCATAAAACTAGCACCATGAGAAAATTTTGTCTTTATTTTAGTTTTCACGTAATTTGTAAATGAAGTGGTAAGGTAATTAGAAGTAGAAAATGAAGTCACATAGTAGATGAAAAATCATGGGGGAGGATGAAAGGTCATGGGAGGTTAAGAGTCACCTCATTTTGTATTAATATACCATCATGGCTAGTTAGATAGGACTTTAGTTTTTGGATTCTTTGAGCACTTTGTAGAGGAAAGCTAGTGCATTCTTTTTGAGAGATCAAGTGACCGTTTGGTGTTTCTACTATTGGATCTCATGAATTCTTTGTGCAATGGTTTATTGAATATTTGAGCTAATTTTGAGAAGATCTTTAAGCCATGACAAGCAAGTTACTCATGTATTGTTGAGCATTGCAAAACTTATCTTGTGGTGATTGAATAATATGTGATTTTTATTCACGTGTTGACAATCACTGAACTATTTTGTTGATTTGAGAATCACATATTTGTTGAGATTGTTTGTTGATTTATGATTTCATTATCGTTGTTAGTTGAGAACTAATTCATAATTGATAATATATATTTTCCTTCTATTCATATATCTTAATTGAAGGTTTTTTACAATCTTTGTTTATGATTCATGCCCTTTTTATTTAGCTACTAACATATTATTTGTATCTTGTTCTTAAAGTATTTCATAAAACTATTCTAACTTGTTTTCTATTAGAAGCTTTATCAAGTTTTTTTACTCTTTCTCATCTCATCCAAAACTATTTTCAAACAAACATGGTGGCAGTCAAGTCCACATAACGGTTGAGACTTCTATCCCAAACAGTGTAAGGTCTAATTGGGATTTCGTGTCAAGGATATCCCCTTAATGTTGGCAATACATTTTTCCATGTCAACAAAATCTAAGAAACGAAATACCAAAACTACAAGAAACATAACTCTATCATGGTTTGGGATGAGTGGGAATGTTGAGCTAAAGAGTTGTTTGAGAAAAAGGTAAGTATTGTTGAGATCATAATTTTTTCTTGATGCTTTGTCCCGTGTCTTCTTTGGTTTTTTTGAAAGAACATTAGAAAAATGAATTAGCTCCTTAGGTTGAGGGAGTACTTTTTATTATGGACTAAATAACCAAATAAGCATAAAAAATATTCGATTCAGTAATACCACACCTAAATATAGTGAAATAGTGAGTTAATCATAAGCCTCTTCAAGAGGGGGGCCTTCTATTACATTAATATATCAAACGTATAATATAATATGATCATTTAAATGACTTTTCTTTGTGTACATATAAGATAATACTCTCTAGCATATCCACTTGCATCCATCTCCACTTTAAAATGATTTTTCAAATTAGACAATGCAAGAACTAGTGCTTGACTGATATTTTTCTTCATCACTTAAAAATCTTTCCACTGATTCTTCTCTCACTAGAATCTATTGTTGTTGGCTATTATGGCATGGAGTGGTGCAACCTCAACTAAAAATGATGCTATAAACTTTTATAGGTAATTTTTTTCCCATCAAAGCTCTCAACATCAATGGTGTTGGGCACTTGAGGATGGCCTCCAACTTTGTGGTATCTATTTTGAGTTCCCCTCCACTAATAACATACCCCATATACACTCCTAATTGATGAGTAAATTCACATTACTTAATGTTTTATAATAGTTTATACTTTTTTCAAGTCTCATACACCTACATGAAATGTGAGATGTGATCTTCCCAGGTAGAGATATAAACCAATATATAATCTAAGTACACTATAATTCTATAAAGGGATGAAATAATTTAGAAACCAATATATAATCTAAGTACATTATTATTCTAGAAAGGGATGAAATGCATCATTCATCAAATGCATGTCGCTGGTGCTTTAAATAAACCAAAAGGCATTACCAACCATTCATATAGACTTTTCTTTTTCTTGAAGGTGGCCTTCAAGGTGTCTTCTTATGTAACTCTTACTTAGTGGTAGCTTGATTTGAGATCCATGTTGCCCACCACTAGTGGGTGACCCCTACGAGAGAATTTTTCTCTTGGATTTGTCTTCAGTTGGCAAACAAAAACCCCTTGCAGCCATATGATAGCTCGATGTGTTGTTATTCTCCACCACCTGAGCCAACCATTATGTGCCCTCACTCATCTGTCATGATCATATGTTTGAAGGTGGGTCTTCCAATCTTAAAGATATGATTTTTAATTATGTGATAGAGTGTTTATGCTTGATTTTCTTGGGCACATTTGGGTATGTATTAGTGGGCGTTTTCAACATAAAGAACATGTTTTGACTTTTAGTCTTCTTCCCTTAACTCATCTTGGGGGTTAATCTTATATATTAGTCCTTTGGGATCTCCTTTTTTGACTACTATATTTAGGAGTGGAACTACATGGGAAACCCTAATTTTGGTTGCGCGGTCCCACTTCTCGATTCCATATATCTCTCTCCTCTTTGCTCATTACATGCCCTTTCCACATTTTCAACATTTGGGTCCACATTTGTCCATTGGGTCCATACGGTGTTAGCTTCCCCCTCCCCTTTTCCACACCTTGGGTCAGGCTTAGAATGATGCCCCAGAGGTTGTGATGAAGCTAAAATTAAAGATAAAAGTATAATTTGGCCACATACAATGGGAAATGTACAACAAAATGCAAAATATGGACGAGACAATAAAAATTAGGACGTGGGAAAAAACCAAACATGAGCTCTACCCCTTATCATTACAGCAATCACCCTAGTTCCTGGGGCCCCTATGAGTGCCTCTCTCATCATTAAGGAACCCATCATTGTCCCCAACTCTGGTGGGCGATGAACTGCCCCACCTTAAGGGGGTATTCACTGTTACATCTTACACATCATGCTCTCATCCCCTTGAACCCCAAGTAGTAAAAAGAAGAAAAATCAATAAAAGGCAAAAGGCATATGAAGAAGGCTCGAAAAACAAAGGCCAGGGTAACTCATGTACCACGATTTATCACTCCTACATTCATACACCCAAGGTGTGGGAATCATTTATCATAGTTGTCCTTGTACCGTGGCATGTGGCATGGAACCTCCCCTCTTGCCCCACTCTATTCCACCATTATTTCACATGATACTTGCCATCTAATGGACATACCATGGACCTATCACTCCCTTAGAGGTTGAAGCCACCTAATAGGGTCCTTCATTAACTCCCTTGTCAAGAAAGGTAACATTAGTACATGTCTAAAGCCCATTTGGAAGGGCATGCCACCATGAAGTGCCCACTTTTGCCCTTGATTAGCAAGCTTATTTACTCAATTATACTAATGAATTATTAAACTGGAAGGTGAGGAGACGCATTAGATCTTATAGAAGATTGTAAGTGGGTCTTCATCTTGGAATTGGCCTCCTTATACAGGATCCAAGCCCTTTAGAGGGTCGTAATGACACTTGTAGGGTGAGCATTGAGAGTTATGGGCCTACATCATTGCATAGCATTGATTGCCACACCAGGGGCTTCTTCAACACCACCACATTGCTTGTTCATGCCCTAGTTATATAGATATGATGATTCACTTTATTAGGGTCCAACCCAAACCCCTTTATTTATGTAATAAGCCTGAGGGGCCTAGTCAGAGTCATAGTTAGTTAGTTGAGTCAATAAAGCCTGTAAGTAGTTATCTGCATTATTAATAATTGTAAATGGTTGGCCCGCATTATAGAAAAGGGACCACAATTAGTTATAAATGGGCCATAGTTAATAAATAAAGTGGTTAACTCGTGTTATGCAAGGGACCACTAGAAGTTAAGGTTTTGGATGTCATTAAGCTGTAAATAGTCTTAGATAGTAAGGGAAGAATCATTTAGTCTTATTGTAATTGAGCTCTGCCCTGATGGAGGTTTCCCACTCAAAGAGGCAAGTGAACATTGTATTATGCTTTTGAGTAATAAAATATATTTGCAACTTATCTCATTTCATGTGATATTTCTGTGTTTTGAGCTATATTGTTTCGTATTACTCGTATTTTGTTTTTCTCGCAGGTCAAGTGCATAACAAGTGGTACCAGAGCACTTTCTAGGGCCAATTGTACCTCCAATTTTCACAAATTTTTTTAAAGCTAGAGACGTGATCCAACGTCTTTAAACCACAAGTTCTGTCATTGAGTGCATAAACCTGTGGATTTGGGGAGGCATGCACGTAGGAAGTACAAGAGGTGGTCACACTTGTTAGACTCCCTTGTAACGCCTCTAGGTACCCCTTTGAGTGGTAGCACATTAGACAAAACTGCGCATGGACTGCACTTGCACGTACCCTTGGGTATATCAGAAGCCCCATATGGTAGCTTGAACCTAACCTTAGATAAGCCATCGACCATCTTTCTTCTACAATACACTATGAACAACATTAGGGGAGATTACTAGCACATATAATAGGGTAGTTGGGTAGTACGACTACGGGTACGGTCGATCTCTCCTTAGTTAGCACCCTAAAAGATTGGGTTGGGTACTATTGTTGGACCCCTACGTATATTGCAATTTGTAGCACCTTACACTCCTTCGATACCATAGTTCCCTAAACTATATGAAGTTCACCCAACCTTTTCTTCTAGATCAGATTTAGTTGTTGAGGTTCGACTACTGCTATCCATATCAGATCCAGTAGTTGGGTTTCTGCCTTCGCCATATAGATCAGATTCAACAGTTGGGGTTTTCACAATGTAAATCAGACTCTTTGTGCAATAAGGGTTTTGGTTGCCATAGTCTAGATCATATTGTCGCAACACATTTTGGAGTACCAAAACCTTGGGGCTTCTATTACTACAGTCCAGGCCCGATTCTTGCAAGATATTTAGTAGTATTTGTAGAAATTAATGTGTAGATTCAATATTGCTCATGGAATTTGCTAAATCACAAGACTTGAAGATACTCTACTGATTTGCAGAAGTTAATTAACCACCTAAAATAAGAATCATAGCCATGCAAAAGGAAACATCACAGATGCATAGAGATTTATCTAGGGGAAAGAAAATGCTCAAAACCCCTTACCATCTCTATTGCATTAATCAGAGAATAGAGAAGAAATACATTGTTTACTCAAGCATAAGCACACCTTGCAAGTGTATAGTCTGTCTCTCTACCTAACTGAGTGAACCTGGCCCAATACTTAGCCAACTTCAAGCCTTCCCAAGTTCCTATTTCCTTGCGCTATTCCCTTGGGAAATTTCCCCTATTTTTTAGGAATTTCACATCAAGGAATTGTGCGATAGCCTTAGGTCAATCTTTGACTGCATGCACCACCTTTACACATGGGAATATGCTACAATTGATATTACACTACCTTGGAATCTCCATCTCAAATGGGTAACTCAAATTCTTTGCACGCAACAATTATTTTGGGCTAATTGATCAGTGAACTGGTTGATCACTCAGTGTGGTTGAAGTTCCACATCCACAACATGACCTCCACTAGTTCTTCTAACATTTAAAACTAGTTAAACTCACAATAACCTAATTGATTGAAACAAATTGCTACAAATAAGCAATCAATCATGTAGAAGTGAACTCAAGTGTCTCTGTAACACCCTCATCCCACATCTACCCAAGTAACCATTCAACCATGGTAAATATGTGATGAGAGACCACTATAATGAGATTCAACCTCCTAGGTGACTTTAAGAGTGAAATCGATAGAAACCCACAAAAAAGACCTCCTACAACTTCTACAAGACTCCAAGAAGCCTTCCCAGTCATTGCCATGACTAGTACCTGGGTCCCACTGAGTTTTTAGACCATTAAACCCCTGGACGCACCCTTGATATGGACAAAGGTGTGTCTGGGAGGTTCCAATCTCTCCCACAACAATGCATGGGTACATTTGGTAGGCTGCAGTCACTCCCACAATAAGGCATGGCTGTGTTTGGGGAATTTTCTCCTCAGTCTTGTGCCTATAACTTCGATATTTGTGCCACTTTGTCAGGCCCAGAGCCTAGGTCATTTCCTAAAACTCAATAATAAGTTAAGAAATGAAATTTCATAGCGGAACAAAGATACATTTGCCAAAACATCAACAAGGACTAGACTAGACCCCTACTAGCCATGATAGGAATTTCGTCAAACACGTCACAAACATGAAAGCTACAAGGTTTAATAGAAAAAATGAGTGTAGGGTCTCATACTTATCTGAGAATCATTAAGAAGCATTGATGCCTCAACACATTAGCTGTAATTTCATCTATTATGCTATAGATACATTGTTCATCCATTTACAAGTAAAAACACGATGAGAGCCATACATAGCCACTATCATAATACATTCTTATAACCAACATAATAACAACAAAAATATCAAGGATACATCAACCATAGAATCCACATATAAACCAATACATTTACACATAAGATACCAAGGAAAGAACCTCTTATTAATGAATGCAAAAGCCAACCGAGTATGGGACTACCACCTTCCATCCGACCATAGATTAGTTGAGCCAAATCTCTCTTCAGCCAATCACCCCCGTGCCATATTCCAAGCATGAATGTGGGGCTCAAACCAAAATAACCAACCAGGGCATCCTGAGGATAAACCACCTCACCCTGATCAATATAAACAAGGATTTCTACAATCCACACTAGATCACTAGGACAAATCAATAAACATGTAATAACAAGCTTTACCATGATCTCCATTAGATCACTAGGCCAAAACAAGCATGGATGCCACCAAAGTTCTCCACCTAAATCATGAGGAATTTTCCTGTCTCCTAGTATCTAAGATTTATTGCAATCCACACCAGATCATTAGGTCCTAACTGAGACTCCACTCTCCAGTCTTTACCATATATCCCATCCTAGGATTACTAGGCCTGATGGAGAGCACCCACCTCTAGGATTTAATGCACATCTCACCATTCACCGGTAGAGGATTCCTAGGCCCATCGAGGCAACACAAATGCAGTTTTACTGCAACCCATAGTCCAGTTCAAGCATTACTAAGCCATGTGTTCTTTTATTCAGAGGTCCACCTCACTCAACTTTGAATCCATTCAAAAATCCAATTCAACCAAAAAATGAGAACCCCATCACACCATGGCTATCCAAAAACGGTAAGGCTAGGCTAAAAACACTGTAACACCTGGAAAAACCCATGCTAATGATAGTAAGAGAACCAATAACGCACATGAAATGCCATGCATACTAAATATAGCAAGGAAACAACATATGAAAATAAATACCTACAAAGAATCTTGCTGTATCTGCTTGATCATGCTCTTCCTTGCTTGATCTCTGCTTCCTATTTGCCTCCTTTGCCTTTCTTGATCTAATGTTTAAATGCTCCAAGAAAACTCTAAGTGTCCAAGAGTGAAAGAGAGAGAATAGGGGGACCTCCAAAACTGAAATGACAAAAGGTAACACTAACAAAAAGATACCAATTGATCCTTAGAAGCCTTTTTATCAATCAGGCCTCTATTTTCTTCATTTTCCTCCTCACATGCAACCTGTGACCTTTCACCTTCCTTTTCTCCTAATTTCCATTATTTTCATAAATAAAATGCCAATTAATGCCACTTTTCCTTTCTAAATGCCTTAGCTATTGCCTTAGCCATAGTAAACCAAATGAATACCCACACTAGGATGTTTTTCCCAACATTCAGCTTGGAATAAGTGTCCCATAATCCGTGGATATTATTTTTCCTTTATTAACTTTTACTACATGGAATCTTCACCCGGGTTGTTACAAAACCCTCTGCCTTGGGGGACACTGTCCTTGGTGTTAAACCACACCTATAACTCAACAAAACCACTGAAAATAAAACGTTCTGCCAATGGATCTTTATAACATAGCTCGATGCAGTATTTATAATGATCACCATGCTAAGAAGCTAACCAACATGGCAACATAACAACATGAAAACTATAATGACATGACACACATACTGCTTATTGGAGCTTTATAAAATAGCTCATGGCAGTATTTATATCCATATACACATGTACATATACCTAAACATCACACCAAACATATGCCAATCATATACCAAAAATGCCTTGCCTTAATCGGAAACCAATGAAGGATACATGGCCCACATTTGATCCACCATCTCCCATGTAGCTTTATCAGGCCCAAAGTGGTTCCACTGCACTTTAACCTACTCAATTGCTCATTTCCGGAGCATGAGCACCTTTCTCTGCAATATACAATAAGGTTTCAGTTGGAATTCTCCATCAGGATCCACCTGCAATACAAACCAATCAATCACATGATCAACATCTTTAAAATACTTCTTAAGTAATGACACATGGAAAATATCTTGGACTTTTATTGTTGGAGGCAGTGTAAGTCGATAGGATACTAGCCCAATCCTCTCAGGAATCTTGAAAGGTCCACAAAACTAAGGTGTCAGCTTGACACATGATCCAATACGCAAGGTGCTCTTCTTGGATTTTATGCACGAGTACACCTGTTATCCAACCTGAAACTTCTTAAACAACCTGTTCCGATCGGTATAACTTTTTGGCCTATCCTTTGTTGTTTTCAGATTCTTCTTGATTACGTGCATTTCCTATTCCATTTTTGCCAACATGTTTGGTCCAATCAACACCCTGTTAACCAGATCACTTCAATTGATGGGAGTATTGCAATTCCACCCATACAATGCCTCAAACAGACTCATCTTCAAAGATTCCTGATACCCATTGTTGTAAGCGAACTCTACCAGTGGAAGGCACTCTTCCCACTTTCACTAGTGATGCAACGTATACATCCTCAACACGTCCTCCAATATCCTGTTGACCCTCTCAGTCTGTCCATTTGTCTGCAGATGATAAGTTGTACTGAAGGCCAAATTTGTGCCCAAACCTGTGATTAACTCCTTCCAAAACTTGGAAGTGAACTTTGCATACCTGTCTCACACAATCTTCTTTGGAACACCATGCAATTTGACCATGTCTCTGATGAACACCTATGCCATATCACTAGTTTAATACAAAGTCTTCACTGGAATGAAGTGCACAACATTTGTCAACTTGTCCACAACAACCATGATGGAATCATGATGTCTAGATGTCTTGGGAAAACCTATGATGAAATCCATGGGAATGACCTCCAATTTCCACTCTGGAATTGCAATCGGTTGTGGCAGTCCACTTGGGTTCTTACAATTTGCCTTTACCTGCTGAAAATTGAAACATCTAGCCACAAACTATGCCACATTCTTCTTCAGATTCAACCAATAATAAGACTTCTTAACTGCAGTTAATGTCTTCTGATAGCCTGGGTGATCAGAATATGGTTTCACATGAAACTCCCTCAAGATCACCTTCCTAAGATCACTACTGTCTTACACATATATCATGTCTCTAAACCTGACCAATCCATCTGCTGTAAGGCAATAGTCCACATCCTGTGCACCTATACCGACACCTGTACATGTACCACTAAGAGTTAGAAATAATGAAGAAATGGTTATGTGGTTGTAACGTTACCTTCTTACTTTAGGAGTTGTTCCTAGAATTTAGGAGGATGGTTTCAACTACCTACTTTTTAGTCATGTATTTAATATGTAATATCATTCATTGTAATGTATTGAGTGAACGAGAGAGAGAGAGTCTCCTCCTTGTATGAGTGCAGTCTCCAGGGTGATTGTACACACCTGTGAGCTGCAACTCCTTCTGATTAATTCAAGTTTCATTATTTTTATCTTGGTATCAAGAGCTTAGGGTAGAGGTAGCCTTAATTTTTTTTTTTGGGATGTATCATTAGTTGCACATCTGTAGTGGTAGGAGAGCTTGTAAATGTATCTGTGTGATCAGGTGGAACTGCAGTAACACCTGGAGTGAAGGGTTTCAGATGACTGATCATCTTTGAGCTGGAGAAAAGGTTGAGCAATTGGCGCTACTTTTGGGCTGAAAAGCGTGCCAGAAGGGCCATTGGCGCTACTTTTGGGCTGAAAAGCGTGCCAAGGTTGAGCAATTGGCGCTACTTTTGGGCTGAAAAGCGTGCCAAAAAAATTATAACTAAAATTGGCGCGGATCGACGACAGAATCTAAAGACTCAGGGCAATGATCTTGCTCTGATGGCGAAGAGAAGACAGCACAGAGGAAAGCAGCGCCAGTACCAACAACAGCAACAACAACCGCAGCAGCAGCAGAGAGGAGCCAACTCCTTTCAAGGGAAATCATCTAGATTTATGACTGATACTTATGTTAAGAGATGTTTTTATTGTGGAAAGGCTGGTCACCAGATCAGAGAGTGTTACAAGAAGCAAGCCGATGAAAGGAGAAGAAAACAGAAGAAACATCAAGGTTGTTTTGCTGAAGCTGAAGAAGATGAAGATCACAGCTATGATCTTAGGCTATTTACAGTCGACTGTGCACTATCTGCATCAAGAGGAGATGATGACAATACATGGTATGTCGATTCAGGCGCATCCTCACACATGACTGGTAAGAAAGAATATTTTGAGTTTCTTGAAGAATCTGCATGTGGATCCAAAATTTATTTGGGTGATGACAGTGGGTATGAGATCAAAGGTTGTGGAGATATTCCTGTGAAATTACCAACTGGCGATATCAAGCATCTTAAAAATGTTTTATATGTTCCAGGAATCAAAAAGAATTTGATCTCTGTCTCTATGATAACAGACCAAGACATGCATGTACAATTCTTCAAGAATGGATGTGTCATTCAGGATAGCAAATTGGAGACAGTTGCAACAGGAGTACACATGGGGAATTTGTATAGACTGGATGCAAGGAGCATACCACAACAGGCGATGGTTGCAGCAACATCAACAGCTGAGAATCTCTGGCACTAGAGATTTGGACATATCAATCTACAAGATCTCATCCTGCTTAAAAATAAAGGTATGGTCGATGGACTTCCTGCTTTACATAATGTCAAATTGGAATGTGATGGTTGTG